>JAVIAB010000117.1:45309012-45491512 GCA_032433765.1 Megaustenia siamemsis | reverse complement strand
AAATAAACACATTTCGTATATCTCAAGCTTTTAAAGTGTGTTAGTTGTTACAGTATTGATAATTATAATAATAAATATTCATAGGATGGAAATGCACACACAAAAACGAACAAAACAAAACAAAAAACAAATGATGAATTCTTAAACCAACTAAAAACTAAAAGAGAACTACAAAATACAAATCAAACAAGGCAAATGAGATTTTTAGGGGCACGTTAAAAGACACAGCACAAAAGTATGACAGGCAGAAAAAGAAAAGACATGTAGAAAAAGACAAGGCAGGCAGAAAAAGGCAAGGCTGGTAGAAAAAGACAAGGCTATTAGAAAAAGGCAAGGCTGGTAGAAAAAGGCAAGGCTGGTAGAAAAAGGCAAGGCGGGTAGAAAAAGGCAAGGCTGGTAGAAAAAGGCAGGGCTGGTAGAAAAATACATGGCTGGTAGAAAAAGGCAAGGCTGGTAGAAAAAGGCAAGGCTGGTAGAAAAAGGCAGGGCTGGTAGAAAAAAGCAAGGCTGGTAGAAAAAGGCAAGGCTGGTAGAAAAAGGCAAGGCGGGTAGAAAAAGGCAAGGCTGGTAGAAAAAGGCAGGGCTGGTAGAAAAAGGCAAGGCGGGTAGAAAAAGGCTAGGCAGGTAGAAAAAGGCAGGGCTGGTAGAAAAAAGCAAGGCTGGTAGAAAAAGGCAAGGCTGGTAGAAAAAGGCAAGGCGGGTAGAAAAAGGCAAGGCTGGTAGAAAAATGCATGGCTGGTAGAAAAAGGCAAAGCTGGTAGAAAAAGGCAAGGCTGGTAGAAAAAGGCAAAGCTGGTAGAAAAAGGCAAGTCAGGAAGAAAAATGCATGGCTGGTAGAAAAAGGCAAAGCGGGTAGAAAAATGCCTGGCTGGTAGAAAAAGGCAAGGCGGGTAGAAAAAGGCAAGTCAGGTAGAAAAAGGCAAGGCTGGTAGAAAAATGCATGGCTGGTAGAAAAAGGCAAGGCTGGTAGAAAAAGGCAAGTCAGGTAGAAAAATGCATGGCTGGTAGAAAAAGGCAAGGCGGGTAGAAAAATGCATGGCTGGTAGAAAAAGGCAAGGCGGGTAGAAAAAGGCAAGTCAGGTAGAAAAGGGCAAGGCTGGTAGAAAAAGGCAAGGCGGGTAGAAAAATGCATGGCTGGTAGAAAAAGGCAAGTCAGGTAGAAAAAGGCAAGTCAGGTAGAAAAATGCATGGCTGGTAGAAAAAGGCAAGGCGGGTAGAAAAAGGCAAGTCAGGTAGAAAAGGGCAAGGCTGGTAGAAAAAGGCAAGGCGGGTAGAAAAATGCATGGCTGGTAGAAAAAGGCAAGTCAGGTAGAAAAAGGCAAGGCTGGTAGAAAAAGGCTAGGCGGGTAGAAAAAGGCAAGTCAGGTAGAAAAAGGCAAGGTTGGTAGAAAAAGGCAAGGCGGGTAGAAAAATGCATGGCTGGTAGAAAAAGGCAAGGCTGGTAGAAAAAGGCAAATCAGGAAGAAAAATGCATGGCTGGTAGAAAAAGGCAAGGCGGGTAGAAAAATGCATGGCTGGTAGAAAAAGGCAAGGCGGGTAGAAAAAGGCAAGTCAGGTAGAAAAAGGCAAGGCTGGTAGAAAAAGGCAAGTCAGGTAGAAAAAGGCAAGTCAGGTAGAAAAAGGCAAGTCAGGTAGAAAAAGGCAAGGCTGGTAGAAAAAGGCAAGTCAGGTAGAAAAAGGCAAGTCAGGTAGAAAAAGGCAAGGCTGGTAGAAAAAGGCAAGGCGGGTAGAAAAAGGCAAGTCTGGTAGAAAAAGGCAAGTCAGGTAGAAAAAGGCAAGGCTGGTAGAAAAAGGCAAGTCTGGTAGAAAAAGGCAAGTCAGGTAGAAAAAAGCGATGGGAAGACATTCGAGAATGAACCGGATTAACCAATGTCAGAAGGCAGCTGTTAATCGCAAAGGTTGAAGGAGACTGTGAAAATGTTGTCAAGCGAGCCCCAACGACCGCC
Organism: Megaustenia siamemsis; assembly: GCA_032433765.1. NCBI lineage: Eukaryota > Metazoa > Mollusca > Gastropoda > Stylommatophora > Ariophantidae > Megaustenia > Megaustenia siamemsis. The sequence goes on along the minus strand of JAVIAB010000117.1, from coordinate 45,489,566 downwards.
AAGGTTACTACACTGACGATATTTCTTGCTAGTGTCTATCAAGGCTGGCCTCCTTTTCTCTGTATTGTTGTCTCCCCTTTGAGGGCCTGTTTTATGATTATTTTGTTATATCTTCACATCTCATGGCTGACACGTGCACATCATCTTTTATTAATTATAGACAATATTGTTGGTCGCACGGAGTTGCAGTACAAACAAATGTTAACTATCCCATGTCGGACAACATGGTGTTGATTGCAGATACATGGTGTTGATTGCAGATACATGGTGTTGATTGCAGATACATGGTGTTGATTGCAGATACATCTGCTTTTCTACTCATAACTTCAGATCACTCAGACCCCTTTTCAACCTCCAGGCTCATCACTATTTCAATATATACATCTATGTCTCAACTATCCTCATCCTCTTCTTTTAAGAATGAAGGACAAACTTGGCGATGTCCTCTGGTCCAAAGTAAGCCCACAATCAGTGCCAGAGCTGCCAGCGAGCTTATCGCCTATTTCATTGCCCTGTACACCGGCGTGCCCCAGATAGTACATCCAGGTTAACGCGTTTACTATGGAGTCATCCACGAGCTGCATCCACACCTTCGGCAGAAACTATCTGACAAGTCCATCACCAAGATTGCGTGATTCACGTTCTGTGTAACCAGCCATGTTATCGCCGCCGTTGCTGCTTCTATCTCAATTCTCATGCTGGACATTGTAATGCCTCAGTAGCCAGATTTTGCAGCCCTGTCTCTGCCATCATGGTGTGCCAGAAAACCCCAACCGCTGCCCTGTCCGCGGGATATAGGAGTCCGTAAGACGATGGCATCTTAACGTGATGACACTTTTTCGATGAATTCCCGAATTACAACATCCGTATGTCTGCTGAGCTGAATGATTACTTTGGTTAACCTCCTTTTTTCACTGTTAATTATACCCAAACAACTTATAGAATGCCTAAAAGAGATACATCTAGATGACATGGACATATGAAAATATGTCATCTATTTATTTGGTTATCGAAGGTCCCGGTATCACTGCAAACGAATTAAAATCCATAATTGCTCAACCGCCCATGCCAGCGTAATCATCCGAATATCTCATCTCCCAAACAAAGAAAGGTAACTGTAGTCCCCATCGTAGCAGTTTCAGCACACGCCAAAAGACATAAGGCGAAACCGCGCAGGAAATGAACACATCTAACTGTTCCCTGTTATACGATATCATCATTCATCGTAAACAATTGGAATATCCAAATATGATCAAAACGGATGAGACACACAGCTCACGGTGTGCACAGAGCACTTAACTCAGTAGCTCCTGCAACAAGCCGGACTTGGAATATGAGGAAACTGCAACAAAGAGCACTTTTCATGCATAGCCTTCAATTGTTCCCGCCGCCTATCCGCCATATACCGGAAGTTCACGTCCTCTTGAAAATGATGATCGTCATATTTTCTTTAAAATGTATAACGCTTGATGATGTTAGGCCATCGTTGTTGACTCCAATTCCGAACATATAAACACACAGTTAGTCGTCAGATTATCCTCGTCGTACATCAAACAACAGACCGTAAGATTAGCGTACGGCCCGATCTAGGGATGTACGATGAGCCATTCTACTATTAATATATATTCCTTAATATGTGATAATTTGTAAGCTGGCGTGAAGTGACTACTTGATTTTTAAAACCATGAAGAGTTTAAAGTGTAAATTTATCACTATGCAAAAGGTAACTGTGTTATTGTACAGGCGCTTCTGCAATTATCTATCTCGATGACGAAGAAATAAAATCAAATGAAAAATTGTGACCCTCTTAAATGTGATACGGATACGCCTTTGACTTGCATTGTTAAAAAAATTAACGTAATTTACAGTAAAATCTTATGTTTGAGAGCAAACAGCAATAATAAAATATAACAAAGTGAACTCTACACCCATTGATATAAAAAGAGGAGTGATACAGGGATGCATCCTATCACCAAGCTTGTTCAATCTATACACTGAGCAAATCTTTAAAAACATCATTACAGAGATGCCAGGCCTAAACATTAATGGAAAGATAATCAATAACCTATGATATGCTGACGATACTGTACTGCTAGCAGAAAATCCTAAAGATCTACAACAATTACTTAATGAAATAAACATGACAAGACTAAAATCAAAAAGACTAAAACTATGATCATAAACAAAGAAAATACTCAAAACCCACAAGTGGATATCAAAATTGAAGGAATAGACCTGGAGACAGTTCAGAACTACAACTACCTTGGACATAGTATAACCAGTGATGGAAAATGTACAACAGAAATAAACAAAAGAATAGGAATGGTAAAAAAATTGTAATGTCATGAAGAACATACTAACATCAAAACAAATAACACCAGGGCTAAAACTAAGAATAGCTAAATGTTATGTCTTCTCAACATTCCTATATGGTGCAGAAACATGGACATTAGACAAGAAAACAGAACAGAAAATTGAAGCCTTTGAAATGTGGATATATAGAAGAATAGGTAGAATTGGATGGAAGGAAAAGAAAACAAACGATGAAGTCTTAAAACAACTAAAAAGGAATCATCATCATCACCCTCATGAAGTACCAGGCCTGCTGGCGTAGGTGATCATGTTTCCCCACAACTTTCGATGTCGACAGTTATTTATCATTTCTGTTGTTGACCTTCTGCCAAGCAATTCTCTTAAGCTGTCGGGTATCTTTTCTCTTTGTTTCTCTCTATCTCTTCGTCTCTCGTTTTTTCCAGTTGTTACAATATATTCCAGCTTTTCCTTTCCCATTACATGGCCAAAAAATGATGATTGTTTCTTCCTAATTTTGAAAATTAGCTCTCCTTTTGCTTTGGCCTCTTTCAGAACGTTTTCATTGCTCATCTTAGCTGTCCATGGTATTCTCAACATTCTTTTGTAAAACCACATTTCTACAGACTACAGTGATTTTCTTGTTTGTTGTCCTATTGTCCATGATTCACATCCATATGTTAAGACTGGCTCTACATAACATTTAAGAACTCGTTTTCTTGTTTCTATTGTCAAAAATGGATTTCACAGTATTTTCCTCATTTTTTGGAAAGCTGTTTTTGCCTGAGCCATTCGGCATCTCACCTCTGTCGTCCATCTACCATCTGAGGTTAAAATTGTTGCCAGATATTATTGCGATGATGTCTTTTCTTTGTTGTTACCATAACTTGTGGCTTTTTAAAAAAAATGAAGGCTGAGTCCTTAATTGTTGCTTTCTTTCACTATAATATGACACGATCAGTGTTAATCTGGCAAAACTGCTCTGGAGTCAGGAGGGCTGGGAAATTGGTGAAGCAGCGAGGATAGAGAAAGGGGAGTGTAACGCACTGCAAGTTTAGTGTGGGTCAACCTATAGGGCCTCTCTCCTGCCGTTTGGAGCTGGTGCTGAGACCTTCTTATTTTTTTCTTAATTAGTTGGGCTCCACACCCCTTACCACGCTGCTGGTCAACTGTATATTAATGAGCGAAGCTTGGTAGTGCCAATAAAAGTAACAAAATAATACAATAAATGAAATTAAACATAAGCACATCTTACATTTCTTGTTGGCTGAGCCATACCATATACAGGGAGTCCCATTAAGCGGCGAAAGTTGGACACTTTAACTTCAGTGTGGGAGCTCAAAACATCAAGCCCAACGTAGTCATCGTAAACCTAGGATGTTGATGGCAATGACAAGATACGTAATTTATCAGTTCAACGTGGTAATTATAAACCTAGAATGTTGGTGGCAATGACAAGATGCGTAATTTATCAGTTCAACGTGGTAATTATAAACCTAGAATGTTGGTGGCAATGACAAGATACGTAATTTATCAGTTCAACGAGGTAATTATAGACCTAGGATGTTGGTGGCAATGACAAGATAAGTAATTTATCAGTTCAACGTAGTAGTTATAAACCTAGAATGTTGGTGGCAATGACAAGATACGTAATTTATCAGTTCAACGTTATTAAGCTATTTGCGGGTCATCATCATTGCACCCCGAACATGTCCATATGTGCTCAGATCCCCCCCTCAGCAAATCCCGCAGCGTCCAGCGACTGACGACTCCAGTTCTGTGTTGATTGATAAGTCTTCTTATACGCCCACTACGTTTCTTGCTTCTGGCTGTGCCCATCAACCTATAGTGTTGGTTGCAATGTGTATACATTGATATGATGTGAGTATTGTGTGAATTAATGGATGATTCATGTTATGTCCTAATGGACATTTACTGAAATATCTAGAACGAAGCATGGACTTAACCTTTAAGTAAGACATTTCTACTGACGACATTGCTGCTGTTCACCACCATCTTACATGAGAGTTGTAACAGAATTGTGTAACATTGTTTAATGTTTATCGATTCTTGGTATCTGCTAAAAGTTGAAATACATGCAACATCATATTTGTTTTAAGAAAATGGTTGATCATTTATTAGTCATTTAACGTAACACTTCCAAATTGGTAGTGATTTATTAGTCATTTAATGTAATACTTCCAAATTGGTAGTGATTTATTAGTCATTTAATGTAATACTTCCAAATTGGTAGTGATTTATTAGTCATTTAATGTAATACTTCCAAATTGGTAGTGATTTATTAGTCATTTAATGTAATACTTCCAAATTGGTAGTGATTTATTAGTCATTTAATGTAATACTTCCAAATAGGTAGTGATTTATTAGTCATTTAATGTAATACTTCCAAATTGGTAGTGATTTATTAGTCATTTAATGTAATACTTCCAAATTGGTAGTGATTTATTAGTCATTTAATGTAATACTTCCAAATTGGTAGTGATTTATTAGTCATTTAATGTAATACTTCCAAATTGGTAGTGATTTATTAGTCATTTAATGTAATACTTCCAAATAGGTAGTGATTTATTAGTCATTTAATGTAATACTTCCAAATAGGCAGTGATTTATAGTCATTTAATGTAATACTTCCAAATTGGTAGTGATTTATTAGTCATTTAATGTAATACTTCCAAATAGGTAGTGATTTATTAGTCATTTAATGTAATACTTCCAAATAGGTAGTGATTTATTAGTCATTTAACGTAATACTTCCAAATAGGTAGTGATTTATTAGTCATTTAACGTAATACTTCCAAATAGGTGGTGATTTATTAGTCATTTAACGTAATACTTCCAAATAGCAATCAGTAAACTTCAGAGCCTACCAATACAACAAATCCGTCGCTGCATCTTATGGCAATATTCATGAAAACAATGAAGTAGCCAAGTTGGAAAAGGATGGTGGGAAATTACATCAGCCAAATACAGATACATCTCATGAGAAATTGAAGAGGCTTGTCAAGACAAATACGTGAACAGGTGGAACACAAGGGGAACCAGAAAAACGATGCTTACCAGCAGCTCAACAGAAAAGGATAAGTAACTGATTTTACTCAGAACAGGCCACAACAGATTGAACTACCATTTTTTTCAATACCTAATGAATTTGATTGTGGTACAGGCATAAATGGCAGCAGAACATCTGCTACAATCATAACCAACATATGATGGCTAGTACAGACAAAATGACTGCTGAACATCTGCTACAATCATAACCAACATATGATGGCTAGTACAGACAAAATGACTGCTGAACATCTGCTACAATCATAACCAACATATGATGGCTAGTACAGACAAAATGACTGCTGAACATCTGCTACAATCATAACCAACATATGATGGCTAGTACAGACAAAATGACTGCTGAACATCTGCTACAATCATAACCAACATATGATGGCTGGTACAGACAAAATGACTGCTGAACATCTGCTACAATCATAACCAACATATGATGGCTAGTACAGACAAAATGACTGCTGAACATCTGCTACAATCATAACCAACATATGGATGGCTAGTACAGACAAAATGACTGCTGAACATCTGCTACAATCATAACCAACATATGATGGCTAGTACAGACAAAATGACTGCTGAACATCTGCTACAATCATAACGAACATATGGATGGCTAGTACAGACAAAATGACTGCTGAACATCTGCTACAATCATAACCAACATATGATGGCTAGTACAGACAAAATGACTGCTGAACATCTGCTACAATCATAACCAACATATGATGGCTAGTACAGACAAAATGACTGATGAACATCGGCTACAATCATAACCAACATATGGATGGCTAGTACAGACAAAATGACTGCTGAACATCTGCTACAATCATAACCAACATATAGATGGCTAGTACAGACAAAATGACTGCTGAACATCTGCTACAATCATAAACAACATATGATGGCTAGTACAGACAAAATGACTGCTGAACATCTACTACAATCATAACCAACATATGATGGCTAGTACAGACAAAATTACTGCTGAACATCTGCTACAATCATAACCAACATATGATGGCTAGTACAGACAAAATGACTGCTGAACATCTGCTACAATCATAACCAACATATGGATGGCTAGTACAGACAAAATGACTGCTGAACATATGCTACAATCATAACCAACATATGATGGCTAGTACAGACAAAATGACTGCTGAACATCTGCTACAATCATAACCAACATATGATGGCTAGTACAGACAAAATGACTGCTGAACATCTGCTACAATCATAACCAACATATGATGGCTAGTACAGACAAAATGACTGCTGATCTGCTACAATTATAACCAACATATGATGGCTAGTACAGACAAAATGACTGCTGATCTGCTACAATTATAACCAACATATGATGGCTGGTACAGACAAAATGACTGCTGATCTGCTACAATCATAACCAACATATGATGGCTGGTACAGACAAAATGACTGCTGATCTGCTACAATTATAACCAACATATGATGGCTAGTACAGACAAAATGACTGCTGAAAGCAACATATGATGAACAGAGAACGCTCTTGTGACCACTACCAGTTGACAAGCTGTATGTATAACAACTGTGACCAGCTTTGAGCTGATGAACGCGTTCATCGAACTGATTAATGTTGACATCTAGAGATGTACGCAGCAGAAGCAGAAGATAACGAGTGGAGAAGAAGATAATGAGTGGGGATATGTAATATATGCATTAGGGCACCAACAATACATCATAATACACAAACAATACATCATAATACACAAACAATACATCATAATACACAAACAATACATCATAATACACAAACAATACATCATAATACACAAACAACTGTGAGGAAATGATAAATTAATAGGTATAAAAAAACGAACTTAGATGAAGAAACTGAGAAAGATGGTTACGGTAAATAAACTGTAAACGACATAGATAATTTGCAACAAAATTAAAGCAAAAACCATTAATAAAAAGGGGAGGTTTTTATTTGATGAAATAACAATAAATGATAAAAATGAGGATGAAGTACAATTGTTGGTATAACTGTAGGTAAAGTTCTTTGAATAATTGCAAGTAAAATTGTTTGTATAACTTTAAGTTAAACAATTCGAATAATTGCAAGTAAAATTGTTTGTATAACTTTAAGTTAAACAATTCGAATAATTGCAAGTAAAATTGTTTGTATAACTTTAAGTAAAACAATTCGAATAATTGCAAGTAAAATTGTTTGTATAACTTTAAGTAAAACAATTCGAATAATTGCAAGTAAAATTGTTTGTATAACTTTAAGTAAAACAATTCGAATAATTGCAAGTAAAATTGTTTGTATAACTTTAAGTAAAACAATTCGAATAATTGTAAATAAAATTGTTGTTGTAAATGTAAGTAAAATTATTCGAACAAGTAAAATTGTTGGTATAACTTTAAGTAAAAAACGAACCAGAAACCTCTGCTGACTAGACAACAAGGAAGCAGGCGCAGACAACTCTGAGTAATCAAGTTGACTACACAAGCGGATAATCTCAGGATGATGGTGCAGCCATTTGTTGTAGGTCCAGCACAATTTGTTCGACATCTGAGAATGGAAGTTTCCTGTTACCATCACTATAAGAGTGTTAATGATGTTGTACTTGCTAGTTTGGATGTATAGTGGCAATGATTAGTCAGTGGTGAAAAGGATTAGGGGTGATTTTGTAATAGTGGTATTGTTGGCAACTAGTGGTGGTGATGTAATGGTGGTATTGTTGGCTACTAGTGGTGATGTAATGGTGGTATTGTTGGCAACTAGTGGTGGTGATGTAATGGTGGTATTGTTGGCAACTAGTGGTGGTGATGTAATGGTGGTATTGTTGGCTACTAGTGGTGATGTAATGGTGGTATTGTTGGCTACTAGTGGTGGTGATGTAATGGTGGTATTGTTGGCAACTAGTGGTGGTGATGTAATGGTGGTATTGTTGGCTACTAGTGGTGATGTAATGGTGGTATTGTTGGCTACTAGTGGTGGTGATGTAATGGTGGTATTGTTGGCTACTAGTGGTGATGTAATGGTGGTATTGTTGTCTACTAGTGGTGGTGTAATGGTGGTATTGTTGGCTACTAGTGGTGATGTAATGGTGGTATTGTTGGCTACTAGTGGTGATGTAATGGTGGTATTGTTGGCTACTAGTGGTGATGTAATGGTGGTATTGTTGGCTACTAGTGGTGGTGATGTAATGGTGGTATTGTTGGCTACTAGTGGTGATGTAATGGTGGTATTGTTGGCTACTAGTGGTGGTGATGTAATGGTGGTATTGTTGGCTACTAGTGGTGATGTAATGGTGGTATTGTTGGCTACTAGTGGTGGTGATGTAATGGTGGTATTGTTGGCTACTAGTGGTGATGTAATGGTGGTATTGTTGTCTACTAGTGGTGGTGTAATGGTGGTATTGTTGGCTACTAGTGGTGATGTAATGGTGGTATTGTTGGCTACTAGTGGTGATGTAATGGTGGTATTGTTGGCTACTAGTGGTGATGTAATGGTGGTATTGTTGGCTACTAGTGGTGGTGATGTAATGGTGGTATTGTTGGCTACTAGTGGTGATGTAATGGTGGTATTGTTGGCTACTAGTGGTGGTGATGTAATGGTGGTATTGTTGGCTACTAGTGGTGGTGATGTAATAGTGGTATTGTTGGTTACTAGTGGTGGTGATGTAATGGTGGTATTGTTGGCTACTAGTCTTCTTCTTATTCTACCTTTTAGCTCCCAGTGGAGCATGGGTCTTCAACAAACACTTTCCAAGTCGTTCTGTTTTTTGCAATTCTTTTAAGATCATTCCATGTCTTCCCCATCATCTTCATCTCTGCTTCGATCTGTCTTCTCCAAGAATTCCTTGGTCTTCCTCTTTGCCTTTTCCCCTGGGGATTCCAAAAAAGGGCCTGTTGTGTAATACTCTCAGTTGGCTTTCGTAGTGTGTGTCCTATCCATCGCCATCGTCTTCGCTGTATCTCTTTATCCACTGGTATTTGACCGGTACATTTCCATAATTCCATGTTAGTGACTTTGTCCTGCCATTTCCATCCCTTTATTCTGCGCAAGCATCCATTAATGAAAATCTGTACCTTCGTGATTGTCAATTTTGTTATTCTCCATGTTTCACAGCCATATAATAGGACCGACTTAACATTTGAGTTGAAAATTTTTATTTTTGTATTTAGCCTAATTTCTTTGGATTTCCATATGTTTCCCAGTGCAATGAAAGCTCCTCTTGCTTTTGATATCCTTATTTTGGTATCATTTTCTGTTCCTCCCTCTTTATCTATATTACTGCCCAGATATATGTAAGATTGTACGTCTAGTAGAGGTATTTCTCCTAGTTATATTTGGTTATTGCCAACTGCATTAATTCTCATAATGTTGGTCTTATCTCTATTAATCTTTAGTCCTAGCTGTTGTGATCTCTCATCTAATATACTCATTTTATCCTGCATCTGTTGATGGCTGTGTGATAGGAGAGCTATGTCATCAGCAAAGTCTAAATCATCAAGTTGTTTGGCCAGTGACCACTGGATCCCATTTCTGTTGTTTTGAGTTATTTTCATAATCCAATCTATGGCCAGTAGAAAGAGAAATGGAGACAGAAGACATCCTTGTCTTACTCCTGTTCTTATTTCAAATGCTTCTGTAAGCTGTCCTTCATGCACCGCACTACATTTTGTTCCTTCATACATTGTTTTTATCAAACTTTATGGGGATTCCGTAATGACTCAGCAACTTCCAAAGCATTCTGCTGTCTAAACTATCAAATGCCTTTTCGTAATCTATGAATCCAATATAAAGTGGGGATTTTAGTTCTAAACTTTGTTCAACTATTATACGTAGAGTAGTTATTTGATCAGCACATGATCTGTTCTTCCTAAAACCTGCTTGTTCATCTATCAAATGTTTCTCTATAGCCTCTTTTAGTCTCTCCAGAATAATTCTGCCTAATATTTTTCCTGGCACTGATAGTAGCATAATTCCCCTATAATTTGTGCACTCCTGTAAACCTCCTTTCTTTGGTAGTTTGATCATATAACCTTCTCTCCAGTCTTTAGGTATTTCTTCCCTCTCCCAAATTTTATCAAATAGATCATGTAACATCTTGGTAGAGGTGTTAATATCTGCTTTGATGGCTTCCGAAGGAATTTCATCTGGTCCTGTGGCTTTACCATCTTTTAATAGTTTGATGGCTTTCATTATTTCTTCTTTGCTTGGTTTTCCGCAGTTAACGTGTAACTCTACTTCTGCTGGTAGTATATCTGGAGGATTATTTGAGCCGGGTCTGTTCAAAAGTTCTTCAAAGTGTTCTTTCCATCTCTCCATTTGTTCCCTTATATTACTTAGCAGATTTCCTTTCTTATCTTTGATAAAGGCGTTGATCTGTTTGTATTTTCCACCTAATTTCTTTGTGCTGTTGTACAGTTCTTTCATATTCCCTTTATTTGCTGCTTCTTCTGCCTCTTTAGCTAGTTCATCTATATATTTCCTCTTATCCCTTTTAATGCATCTTCTCACTTCTTTGTTCACCTCTGTGTAAGCTTCCTGTGTCTTGGCTTTATTACTTCTTGTTTTGCTTTTATTTATGTCTGCTTTCTTGTTCTTTCTTTCTTTAATTTTATCCAGGATCTCTGCTGTCACCCATGTCTTATCCCGGCGTTCTCTTTTCCCCAGTGTTTCTTCGCATGTCTCTTTCCATATATTTTTTACCTGTTTCCAATATCTTCTATATTTATTGTATTTTCTAGTTGTTGGAGGACTTGGTATTTGTTTGATATTGTGACTGCGAATTTATCTTTAATTCCTTGTTATTTAAAAAACCCTACATTGAAATACTTTCTACCCTTATTCGTTGTAGTATACATTTGTAGTATAACTATATATAAGTGTTATTGTTGGCTACTAGTGGTGGTGATGTAATAATGGTATTGTTGACTACTAGTGGTGATGATGTAATAATGGTATTGTTGGCTACTAGTGGTGATGTTGTAATAGTGGTATTGTTGGCTACTAGTGGTGATGTTGTAATAGTGGTATTGTTGGCTACTAGTGGTGATGTAATAGTGGTATTGTTGGCTACTAGTGGTGATGATGTAATAATGGTATTGTTGACTACTAGTGGTGATGTTGTAATAGTGGTATTGTTGGCTACTAATGGTGATGATGTAATAGTGGTATTGTTGGCTACTAGTGGTGATGTTGTAATAGTGGTATTGTTGGCTACTAATGGTGGTGATGTAATAGTGGTATTGTTGGCTATTAGTGGTGATGATGTAATAGAGGTATTGTTGGCTACTAATGGTGATGATGTAATAGTGGTATTGTTGGCTACTAGGTGTGATGATGTAATAGTGGTATTGTTGGCTACTAGTGGTGATGATGTAATAGTGGTAACTTGGCTGCTAATGGTGATGATGTAATAGTGGTATTGTTGGCTACTAGTGGTGGCGATGTAATAGTGGTATTGTTGGCTACTAGTGGTGGTGATGTAATAGTGGTATTGTTGTCTACTAGTGGTGGTGATGTAATAGTGGTATTGTTGGCTACTAGTGGTGATGTTATAATAGTGGTATTGTTGGCTACTAGTGGTGGTGATGTAATAGTGGTATTGTTGGCTACTAGTGGTGATTTTATAATAGTGGTATTGTTGGCTACTAGTGGTGATGATGTAATAGTGGTATTGTTGGCTACTAGTGATGATGATGTAATAGTGGTATTGTTGGCTACTAATGGTGATGATGTAATAGTGGTATTGTTGGCTACTAGTGGTGATGATGTAATAATGGTATTGTTGACTACTAGTGGTGATGTTGTAATAGTGGTATTGTTGGCTACTAATGGTGATGATGTAATAGTGGTATTGTTGGCTACTAGTGGTGATGTTGTAATAGTGGTATTGTTGGCTACTAATGGTGGTGATGTAATAGTGGTATTGTTGGCTATTAGTGGTGATGATGTAATAGAGGTATTGTTGGCTACTAATGGTGATGATGTAATAGTGGTATTGTTGGCTACTAGGTGTGATGATGTAATAGTGGTATTGTTGGCTACTAGTGGTGATGATGTAATAGTGGTAACTTGGCTGCTAATGGTGATGATGTAATAGTGGTATTGTTGGCTACTAGTGGTGGCGATGTAATAGTGGTATTGTTGGCTACTAGTGGTGGTGATGTAATAGTGGTATTGTTGTCTACTAGTGGTGGTGATGTAATAGTGGTATTGTTGGCTACTAGTGGTGATGTTATAATAGTGGTATTGTTGGCTACTAGTGGTGGTGATGTAATAGTGGTATTGTTGGCTACTAGTGGTGATTTTATAATAGTGGTATTGTTGGCTACTTGTGGTGATGATGTAATAGTGGTATTGTTGGCTACTAGTGGTGATGATGTAATAGTGGTATTGTTGTCTACTAGTGGTGGTGATGTAATAGTGGTATTGTTGGCTACTAGTGGTGATGTTATAATAGTGGTATTGTTGGCTACTAGTGGTGGTGATGTAATAGTGGTATTGTTGGCTACTAGTGGTGATTTTATAATAGTGGTATTGTTGGCTACTAGTGGTGATGTTATAATAGTGGTATTGTTGGCTACTAGTGGTAATGTTTTAATAGTTGTATTGTTGGCTATTATTGAAGTTGTAATAGTGATATTGGTGGCTACTAGTGGTGGTGCTGTAATAATGATAATATTGGCCACTAGTGGTGTTGTTGGCCTCTGATTCGTGATGTTGTGATATCGTTGGCTACTAGTGGTGGTGTTGTAATGTTGCTATTATTGGTTACTAGTGGTAATTTTGTAACAATGGTATAATTGGCGACTAGTGGTGTTGTTGGATACTAGTGGTGATGTTGGATATTAGTGGTGATGTTGTAATAATTGTATTATTGGCTACTTGTGGTGGTGTTAGCCTCTAGTGGTGTTGTAATAATAGTATTATTCTCTACTTGTGGTATTGTTGGCTACTAATGGTGATGTTGTAATAGTGGTCTTATTGGCTACCAGTAATGTTGTTGGCCTCTAGTGGCGATTTTGTTTTAGTGGTATTATTGGCTACTAATGGTGTTGTCGACCTCTAGTGGTGATGTTTTATTAGAGGTATTGTAGACTACTAGTGGTGATGTTGTGTTGGTGCTAATAGTGGTGGATTTGTATTAGTAGTAATATTGGCAACCTGTTGTATTGTTGGCCTCTAGTCTTGATATTAGCTAATAATTGTAGTTTTATTGTTGTCTAGTGGTGGTGGTGTTGTTTTAGTGGCCACTAGATATTGTTTCAGAAATCAGAATGTCGTTGGCTACTTCATTGCCAATAGTGTGGTATTCTTAGTTAGCAAAGGTGATGTCAATAACAAAAGTGTTGTTGGCTATTAACGATGGCATCAGTAACAAAAGTGTTTTTGGTTATTAACGATGATACCAATAACAAAAGTGTTGTTGGCTATTAACGATGATGTCAATAACAAAAGTGTTGTTGACTATTAACGATGGCATCAGTAACAAAAGTGTTTTTGGTTATTAATGATGATGTCAATAACAAAAGTGTTGTTGGCTATTAACGATGATGTCAATAACAAAAGTGTTGTTGACTTTTAACGATGATGTCAATAACAAAAGTGTTGTTGGCTATTAACGATGATGTCAATAACAAAAGTGTTGTTGGCTATTAACGATGATGTCAATAACAAAAGTGTTGTTGACTATTAACGATGATGTCAATAACAAAAGTGTTGTTGGCTATTAACGATGATACCAATAACAAAAGTGTTGTTGGCTATTAACTATGATGTCAATAACAAAAGTGTTGTTGGCTATTAACGATGGCATCAGTAACAAAAGTGTTGTTGACTATTAACGATGATGTCAATAACAAAAGTGTTGTTGACTATTAACGATGGCATCAGTAACAAAAGTGTTGTTGGCTATTAACGATGGCATCAGTAACAAAAGTGTTGTTGACTATTAACGATGGCACCAGTAACAAAAGTGTTGTTGACTATTAACGATGGCATCAGTAACAAAAGTGTTGTTGACTATTAACGATGGCATCAGTAACAAAAGTGTTGTTGACTATTAACGATGGCATCAGTAACAAAAGTGTTGTTGACTATTAACGATGGCATCAGTAACAAAAGTGTTGTTGACTATTAACGATGGCATCAGTAACAAAAGTGTTGTTGACTATTAACGATGGCATCAGTAACAAAAGTGTTGTTGACTATTAACGATGGCATCAGTAACAAAAGTGTTGTTGACTATTAACGATGGCATCAGTAACAAAAGTGTTGTTGACTAAAACGATGGCATCAGTAACAAAAGTGTTGTTGACTATTAACGATGGCATCAGTAACAAAAGTGTTGTTGACTATTAACGATGGCATCAGTAACAGAAGTGTTGTTGACTATTAACGATGGCATCAGTAACAAAAGTGTTGTTGACTTATAACGATGATGTCAATAACAAAAGTGTTGTTGGTTATTAACGATGATGTCAATAACAAAAGTGTTGTTGGTTATTAACGATGATGTCAATAACAAAAGTGTTGTTGGCTATTAACGATGATGTCAATAACAAAAGTGTTGTTGGTTATTAACGATGATGTCAATAACAAAAGTGTTGTTGGCTATTAACTATGGCATCAGTAACAAAAGTGTTGTTGACTATTAACGATGGCATCAGTAACAAAAGTGTTGTTGACTATTAACGATGATGTCAATAACAAAAGTGTTGTTGACTATTAACGATGATGTCAATAACAAAAGTGTTGTTGGTTATTAACGATGATGTCAATAACAAAAGTGTTGTTGGCTCTTAACGATGATGTCAGTAACAAAAGTGTTGTTGACTATTAACGATGATATCAATAACAAAAGTGTTGTTGACTATTAACGATGATGTCAATAACAAAAGTGTTGTTGGTTATTAACGATGATGTCAATAACAAAAGTGTTGTTGGCTATTAACGATGATGTCAATAACAAAAGTGTTGTTGGTTATTAACGATGATGTCAATAACAAAAGTGTTGTTGGTTATTAACGATGATGTCAATAACAAAAGTGTTGTTGACTATTAACGATGATGTCAATAACAAAAGTGTTGTTGGTTATTAACGATGATGTCAATAACAAAAGTGTTGTTGGTTATTAACGATGATGTCAATAACAAAAGTGTTGTTGGCTATTAACGATGATGTCAATAACAAAAGTGTTTGTTGGTCATTAACGATGGCATCAGTAACAAAAGTCTTGGTGACGAATAACGATGACGCCAGTAATACTGGAATTGTCATCCTGAATATTGAAGTTAGTCTGAGTGGTTACATCAAGTCTGGCAGTGTTTCCTGATGTTGACGTAATGGAATGTATCACAACTAAATGACCATGATAAAACACGTTCCTTTACATCGAGCTTTCAGTTCTCTAGTAGCTCCAGGACATACATTGTGATTATGTATGGTACTTCACTATTGGATAAACACTTCTAACAATACACAATCATGATCACCATAAAGTACCGTGCTATGTTGGAATTGATCATATTTCTCCACTACATTTTATCTCCACAGTATATTATTTTTCATGTTGACTTCCTTACTGTCCATTCTCTTAATCTGACTGGTATCTTTTCTCTCTTTCCGTCGTTTATCTCTTATTTGTTCAGTTCGCTAACTGTCACAAAACGTCCTAGCTGTTGTCTCCACATCCGATGCCTCAAACTTTATTATTGTTTCCTCATAATTTTTATAATTATCTTTTTTGCTTTGACCATTTTTTGCAGATCCTCATTACTATTTGTTACTGTTCAAAGTATTTTCAACATCCTTATGTTAAATCACATTTCTAGGTTTCCAAAGAATTTCTATGTGGTTTCCAGAGATTTTCTATCTGGTTTCCAAAGATTTTCTTTGTGGTTTCCAGAGATTTTCTTTGTGAATGCCAAAAGTTTTCTTCAATGATCCAAACAACTGTGATGTCTACTGTCTGATTGTCCATTTGGATGAATGGATCAACGAAGAAAATGTGCTCTTGCTTCAATCAAGAATGATCAGTGGAATAACAATCTTTTTATTTGTGAGAATTCTACCTTTGCTTGAGGTGTTCCTGCGCTTGTTATCTACCTTCTGTAATAGTTTACAATCTGCACGTACTTCACACACCATTTTATTACGTTCACCAAAGCATTGGACTATTTCGCGCCTATAAGTTACGTGTGACATTGTGTAGTATATAATAATCTAATGACAAATTATCGATGGAGAATCTCATAGAAATATGTTAAATACCTGATCGTGAAGGTAAGCATTGTAGGAAATGAGAAAACAATATGTCTCCAGTGCATTGACACACTCAAGGTAAGAACAGTCACCTTCATCTGTATCCTGTAAAGCACACAATAACGTATATATCTATCTAACTATATAGAGAGTGTCCCACCGAGGGGTTTACATATTGATTTTAATAACTGGAACAAAAATAATACAAAATATTATTTTTGTTCAGTTCAAGGCGATGTATTTCTGCCAATGGAGAACATTTTGAACATCTTTATGATTTAACTTTGTGGCATAAAAAAAAAATTTGTTTGAGCTATTAAAATTCAAGAAATGATAAATAACTGTCGTGATCGAAAGTTGTGGAGAGACGTGATCACCTACGTCAGCAGGCCCGGTAATTGATGATGATTAAAATTCAAACAGTGTTCACCCCTCTGTGGGAAACACTCTCTCTATCATCATCATCATGTGCCATACCGGTTGGCGTAGGTGATCATGTCCCTCCACAATCTCCTATCTACAGTGCATCGTATCAGTTCTGTTGTTGACTGTTTTCCATGCCATGACACCAAGCTATCCAGTATTTTCTCTCTTTGTCGCCCGCGATCTCTCTTTCCTTTTATTTTGCCAGTTGTAACCAAGTTTTCCAACTTTCCTCTTCTCATGATGTGCCCCAAAAATGTTGATTGCTTCTTTCTGATGTTTTTTAAGAGTTCCCTTTTTGTGTTGGCCTCTTTGAGAACTTCCTCATTGGTCTTTTTAGCTGTCCAGGGAACTTTCAACATTCTTCTGAGAAATCCCATCTCTGTGGCCTCTAATTGTCTTTTCATTTGTTTGTCTACTGTCCATGATTCGCTTCCATAGGTCAGAATTGGTTCTATATAGCACCGATATACTCTCTTTCTAATTTTTATTGACATAGATTTGTCGCATAAGATATTTTTCATTTTCTGAAATGCCATTTTGGCCTGAGACTCTCTCTATAGATATATATTTCTGCCCTTTTCAGCCGGATCAGTCTAAAACATGTTTATATAAACTCCTTAAAGGGGTCAGAGATATATATATATATATATATGTTATAAGTAGAGCCTAAATGAAAACTTCTTCCCAACATCAAAAACAGGCAACTTGTCGAGTGCAGTAAGTGGCTTAATTGTGGTAAAACTGTCATCTCAAATATTACCACCAGAGATGATTTACAGCAACGATCAGGATTCAGTGACAAGAGTTGTGGAGAAGTGGCGGAGCCAACAGTCACCAACAGCAGAGTAGGCCTAGCAGATTTGATGTGCAAAAAATACATTATTATCGCATTTGTTCGACATCAAGTTCACCTAGAATCTGATCATGGTCCAGTGCTGAATTCTCTCAGTGCTACTGCTACGTGTTGATACTCTTGAGAGAGAAACAAAGTCAGATGAAAAAGACGGCAATTGTGACGCAAGCTCAACTGTTGTATTACTGCAAGGTGCTAGCTAACGCCTCATTCAGAATGTCGTATTTTTTAGATAGAAAACAAAATGCCGGTGCTCCCACACCCTCCATATGCACCAGACCTAGGCCCCCTCCCCCTTCCCTCCTCCCGAGACTTCGCATTGTTCCATAAGCAGAAAACGAAGCTAAAGGGGTGCCATTTTGACACACTAGATTACGTCATTTTGAAATCGCAGGCGGCTTTGGGCGACCTTGAAGAAACATTTCCGCTTTACCTGATTTTTTTCTGGGAAAGTGAAGCGGCACGGGCGTAATACCGACCACATTACCCCAAAATCATGTGCGGAAGGTCTGTAAAATTGATGGTCACTAACACCATATTCCCTATACGCCACTTTGTGTGACGGGGGTACTTTACTTTTTACTTTATATATATCCTGCAGTCAATGATTGACAATTAGCTAGATCATGTGATTTATTCTCCCTGTTAATAAGTATACAGAAGACTATGGTGATTCAACAAAGTGTAGGTAGCCCCACAGCTATATCGTTAAATAACACACCCCTTGAATATGTGCAAGCGTTTCGCCTGTCTCTGTTCAATGGTCACAACCAATGTCTCCCTTGAAAAGGAAATAAATTCCCTAATCGGAAAGACAGCTTCCACATTTGGTAAACTTAAAGAGAGAGCATGGGCCAATACCAAATTAACACTCACGCCTAAGATTCAAATTTACCAAAGTTGTGTGCTTAGTGCACTTCTATATGGATCAAAATCTTGGACTACCTATGCAGGGCAGGAGAAAAGGTTAAACAGCTTTCATGTGCGTTACCTTCGCAAGATTATGAACATCAAATGGCAGGACAAAGTAACTAACTCTGTCTTACAACGAGCCAAACTCCCATCCATCATGGCAACACTTAGGAGACATATGCTAAGTTGGCTGGGTCATGTACGAAGAATGGCAAACAATCATATTCCCAAACAAATATTGCATGGCTAACTTAGGGACGGAAAGAGACTAATGGGCAGACCAGTGCTGAGATATAATGATGTTTGCAGGGCTTCCTTAAGTGAACTCTCTATCAGTGAAAGAAACTGGGAAAGTCTGGCTGTAGACCGTAGCTCATGGAGAACAAAAATACAAAATGGCGCAGCAACTTTCGAGGCAGTACTGATATCAAATTCAGAAGAAAAAAATGCGCAAGAGAAAGGAGACGAGGCCAGGCACCACGAACGCATCTTGTTCGTTTTGTGGATAGATCTGTTTTTATCCAATATTGGCAGATTCAGCCACCAGAGAAGCTGTTCAGCAAAGCAGTATCTGGCAAAGACACTAATATTCTTACCAAACTACTGACTTATCATGACTGCTTGCTACCATTCGTCTGTCAAGACACCAAAGACCATCTATATTTATTTATGTAGCTCTAAAGTTGGAATATTGAGAATACCATGGACAGCTAAGAAGAGTAATGAAAACGTCATGAAAGAGACCAAAGCTAAAAGAGAGCTAATTTCGAATATTAGGAAGAAACAATCATCATTTTTAGCCATGTAATGAGAAGAGAACAGCTAGAATATACTGTAAAAACTGGGAAAATTGAGTGACGAAGAGATAGAGGGAAGCAAAGAGAAAAGATACCAGACAGCTTAAGAGAATGGCTTGGCAGAAGGTCAACAACAGAAATGATAAATAACTGTCGTGATTGAAAGTTGTGGAGAGATATGATGACCTACGCCAGCAGACTTGGTACTTGATGATGATGATGATGATAAAAGCTGGAATGAACAATAATGAAAAATATGGTTCCAGGAAAACGAGATACCAAGAAGCAGATGGTTTAAAGACTTCAAAGAAGCCTTGAATACAACAACAGAATAAATGGGAGATTCGGTTACAGAGAGATTCTTTCGGACGGGTCTGTGATGAGTACAACGTTCTGTTAAGGACATGCGACATGATACAAGGTCAACAGTTTTCCAACATGTGGACTTTGAAGAAATCCTATCATTTATTGCTGTGAACTCTAAGTGGTTACAAAGGTACATCTACGCAAATATTGGAAGGTCTGATGTCTGCAAACATTCGATAGTTCTGGTTGAATTCCACCTTTTTGATCCTACAAACATTTCCTCAGGTTCAATATGAGACTGTGCTTCCTGTATAGCTGTGCATGCTAGTGACCAGAGTAGTCTTGATTTAGTTCCCCTGTTGTGTGTGTGTGTGTGTGGTGTGTGCGTGTGTGTGTGTGTGTGTGTGGGTGTGTGTGTGT
This sequence comes from Megaustenia siamemsis, assembly GCA_032433765.1. Classification (NCBI taxonomy): domain Eukaryota; kingdom Metazoa; phylum Mollusca; class Gastropoda; order Stylommatophora; family Ariophantidae; genus Megaustenia; species Megaustenia siamemsis. The sequence continues at coordinate 45,469,188 of JAVIAB010000117.1, read as the reverse complement.
GTGGGTGGGTGTGGGTGTGTGTGTGGGTGGGTGTGGGTGTGTGTGGGTGGGTGTGTGTGTGGAGAGAGAGTGAGAGAAAGAGAAAATAAGGACTAGAGGCAAATATAAATAAATAAATAAAATGGCTCGGCCATGAAATATGGTAATTTAAAATGTGCTTCAACAATTTGGTTACCAGTTCAGTGACTTACATGCATTCTGTAATTGGCTTTCAGTGACTTACATGCATTCTGTAATTGGCTTTCAGTGACTTACATGCATTCTGTAATTGGCTTTCAGTGACTTACATGCATTCTGTAATTGGCTTTCAGTGACTTACATGCATTCTGTGATTGGCTTTCAGTGACTCCTTTTGATCTGCTATACTAGTTCTCAAGTTGATGACACCGGAGCACTGATCGATCACTGTGTCTACCTAAATCAGAAGAACACACGATGGAAAATCAAGATTCTGATGTTGGAGAATAATCAAATAACTGTTGATGGAGATTGAAATAGTTACTGCTTCTCTCAACTTCAAAGACACATTTAGATGGGACCATTTTGGGATGGACTCTCAGTTAATGTTTCGGAAGATATTCTAATATGTTTATCAGCGAGTAGAGAAAACTGAAGCAGCATGCATGACTAAAATAAAATAAAAAAAAGAAAGGATATGCTCCTCGTGGGTATTGATAAAACTATGAATAAGTTCAAACAACCTTACAACATATGATAGAAGGAAGAGGTATGTGTTAGCACTCAGAAAAAATGACAAACAAATCAACAACAGAAAAAAAAAACAAAGAACAATATATGGTCCGAAGCGATCCTGCTTCGGACCATATATTGTTCTTTGTTTTTTTCTGTTGTTTGTTTGTCATTTTTTCTGAGTTCTAACACATACCTCTTCCTTCAATGATTCCCTATTATCGCCTCGGAAGTTTCCCTATATAATAATATTTATTTGTTATTATTTGTCTACAACATATGATACAAGGACTAAACTTAGATGGGTAATAGCTTATGTTTTTCTCTTCTGACGAAACTGTTCAACTTCTTGTGTGATACCCGTGAACGTGAGAGCTGAACTCAAGCTCTAGAGCATAGATTAATTATATGTGGACATAAATGCTTCCCAAGACTTGAAACATACACCGAAGAGACCTTACACACAATGAAGTTATAAGAAAAAAGACCAAACAAGGAAATGTATCAAGCTACGCGTACTAAAGAAAGAAGACGAGAGTATATTGGTAATATGCTCAGAACAGACGAAATAAGACGTTGAGAGTATATTGGTAATATGCTCAGAACAGACGAAATAAGACGTTGAGAGTATATTGGTAATATGCTCAGAACAGACGAAATAAGACGTTGAGAGTATATTGGTCATATGCTCAGAACAGACGAAAGAAGACTTCCGCCACAAGCCTTTACATGGGCATAAGGAGGTAAAAGAGAAAAGGAAAACCAAAATAAACGCTAAGAAGAACAATAAATAGAGAGGGATTAACTATGTGCTTATTAAGAACAAAACAAAACCTACACGCAGTGAATCTCCAGACACGGAGAGTTATGATCTCTGCCATATGTGCCCTCTTCGTCCCACAAGAACTATTTTCCTCCTAGCAATATATGGCTGAGAAACATGGACAATCGACAGGTTTACCGAAATATGCACACATGCCTTTGAATGTAAGTGTTACAGAGGAGCTATCAGAATACCGTGAGTGAATTAGGGGGGGGGGCATGTAAATTTTGCAAGGAGTGAAAATGTCATAGAAATGGTTGATGAAGAATATAAAAACAGGGAACATCAAATATTTTGGTTACGTAAAAATGGCATAATGGCCTAGAGAAGATAATCATGGAGGACATAATTTGAAGTAAATGGGAGATATGACCTAGGAGGGTGAGAGATGTTGCTGGCACTCTGTTGTTGACAGCAGCAGACGCTGGTCATCTTTGTGCAGAGGTCGGGCAGCTGTCCTGGCAATCACATTCCAACAGGGATAAGTGAGATGACGATTATGTTGATGACGTTTATCATGATGATGATTATGATGATGACGATTATCATGATGATGATTATGATGATGACGATTATGATGATGACGATTATGATGATGACGATTATGATGATGACGATTATGATGATGACGATTATGATGATGACGTTTATCATGATGATGATTATGATGATGACGATTATCATGATGATGATTATGATGATGACGATTATGATGATGACGATTATCATGATGACGATTATGATGATGACGTTTATCATGATGATGATTATGATGATGACGATTATCATGATGACGATTATGATGATGACGATTATCATGATGACGATTATAGATGTGCTGTCCAGGTCGCGCAAGTGTTTGTGACGCTGAAAGAGGAAGGCATTGGGTACACATGTGATAAGGATGAAAGACAAATTCAAGGGCGGTATTTAGAAGGCCTTTTTTTTATCTCAACACAGCTGGCAATGAGGATGCCGTCTCAACATTGAAAGAGTTTGGATACAACGTCAATCATGTAAAGGTGTGCAAGTTGTGTGCATGGGCAATACGTTAAGTAAATCATCAGTTGAAAGCAGCTGAACACCTATGGGATGGCTGTGATGTAAACTCTGGCAACAAAGAACATAACCACTTTTTTATGAAAATACACACAAACACAAGCACGCACATACACCCAAAGTCAACACCCCCCCCCCCATTTTATATGTTAAATTGACAGGTAACAACGTTCACTTCTAACAGAGCCCCCCCCCCCCCCCCCCCCCCCCCCCCGGCAGTAGAACTGGCATCACAGGTGAGTGCAATAACTCTGACAATTAAGTGTACCTGGTGTTTTATGAGGCATCCATCTTTAAGGTAGGACACTAGTTTCTCCACAGCTTTGTACTCGCCTTCCTTGAAGTTTGGTTTCTGATAGCTAACGTTTGTTGTGCTGTCATGAGTACACGCGTCGAAAAAGTATTATATTTCTACTTTACAAAAAATACATATTTTAATTAAGTATACTATCCGGTAATTTATTGTTGATGAATAATACTCTAGACTATATAACAATAAGATAAGACAAAAATAAAACAAGCGCTGCTTTGTGTCAAACAATCACACAGTATCAGTGTCTTCAAAGTGTTTGAGTATTGCATGACAGACCAGACATCAATACAATCGTAATGTTGCCTTATTGTTTCTGACAGTTTACAGTTTGTCAGAGGGAGATCACTAACAATGAATAAGAAATGCGAGCCGTTGATGGGTTCAAGATAACGTTTCTTCCACAACATATAATGTTACAGTGTGGAGAAAGTGTTGATCCTAGACCGCACACAACATATAATGTTACAGTGTGGAGAAAGTGTTGATCCTAGACCGCACACAACATATAATGTTACAGTGTGGAGAAAGTGTTGATCCTAGACCGCACACAACATATAATGTTACAGTGTGGAGAAAGTGTTGATCCTAGACCGCACACAACATATAATGTTACAGTGTGGAGAAAGTGTTGATCCTAGACCGCACACAACATATAATGTTACAGTGTGGAGAAAGTGTTGATCCTAGACCGCACACAACATATAATGTTACAGTGTGGAGAAAGTGTTGATCCTAGACCGCACACAACATATAATGTTACAGTGTGGAGAAAGTGTTGATCCTAGACCGCACACAACATATAATGTTACAGTGTGGAGAAAGTGTTGATCCTAGACCGCACACAACATATAATGTTACAGTGTGGAGAAAGTGTTGATCCTAGACCGCACACAACATATAATGTTACAGTGTGGAGAAAGTGTTGATCCTAGACCGCACACAACATATAATGTTACAGTGTGGAGAAAGTGTTGATCCTAGACCGCACACAACATATAATGTTACAGTGTGGAGAAAGTATTGATCCTTCATGCTCTAGACAGCACACAATATATAATGTTACAGTGTGGAGAAAGTGTTGATCCTTCATGCTCTAGACAGCACACAATATATAATGTTACAGTGTGGAGAAAGTGTTGATCCTTCATGCTCTAGACCGCACACAACATATAATGTTACAGTGTGGAGAAAGTGTTGATCCTTCATGCTCTAGACCGCACACAACATATAATGTTACAGTGTGGAGAAAGTATTGATCCTAGACCGCACACAAGATATAATGTTACAGTGTGGAGAAAGTGTTGATCCTAGACCGCACACAAGATATAATGTTACAGTGTGGAGAAAGTATTGATCCTAGACCGCACACAAGATATAATGTTACAGTGTGGAGAAAGTATTGATCCTAGACCGCACACAAGATATAATGTTACAGTGTGGAGAAAGTGTTGATCCTTCATGCTCTAGACAGCATACAACATATAATGTTACAGTGTGGAGAAAGTGTTGATCCTTCATGCTCTAGACCGCACACAACATATAATGTTACAGTGTGGAGAAAGTATTGATCCTAGACCGCACACAAGATATAATGTTACAGTGTGGAGAAAGTGTTGATCCTTCATGCTCTAGACAGCATACAACATATAATGTTACAGTGTGGAGAAAGTGTTGATCCTTCATGCTCTAGACCGCACACAATATATAATGTTACAGTGTGGAGAAAGTGTTGATCCTTCATGCTCTAGACCGCACACAACATATAATGTTACAGTGTGGAGAAAGTGTTGATCCTAGACCGCACACAAGATATAATGTTACAGTGTGGAGAAAGTATTGATCATTCATGCTCTAGACCGCACACAACATATAATGTTACAGTGTGGAGAAAGTATTGATCATTCATGCTCTAGACCGCACACAACATATAATGTTACAGTGTGGAGAAAGTATTGATCATTCATGCTCTAGACCGCACACAACATATAATGTTACAGTGTGGAGAAAGTGTTGATCCTTCATGCTCTAGACCGCACACAACATATAATGTTACAGTATGGAGAAAGTGTTGATCCTTCATGCTCTAGACCGCACACAACATATAATGTTACAGTGTGGAGAAAGTGTTGATCCTAGACCGCACACAATATATAATGTTACAGTGTGGAGAAAGTATTGATCATTCATGCTCTAGACCGCACACAACATATAATGTTACAGTGTGGAGAAAGTGTTGATCCTTCATGCTCTAGACCGCACACAACATATAATGTTACAGTGTGGAGAAAGTGTTGATCATTCATGCTCTAGACAGCATACAACATATAATGTTACAGTGTGGAGAAAGTGTTGATCCTTCATGCTCTAGACAGCATACAACATATAATGTTACAGTGTGGAGAAAGTATTGATCATTCATGTCTTAGACTGCTCACAATATATGTTTCAATGTATGAAGTGTTAAACATGGAAGACCGCAACTTTAGGAGATGAGGAGGTCAGTTCTCTTCCTTACTGTTCATACATTCACGAACTCAGTGAATCAAGTATATGACTGAAAGTGTCAGGCTGTGACTGAGGCACCGTTATTGTTATCGACAAGCGAGTGAGCTTGTAACCACTACACAAGTGATGCTCTCTGTGAACTAATCACTACACAAGTGATGCTCTCTGTGAACTAACCACTACACAAGTGATGCTCTCTGTGAACTAACCACTACACAAGTGATGCTCTCTGTGAACTAACCACTACACAAATGATGCTCTCTGTGAACTAACCACTACACAAGTGATGCTCTCTGTGAACTAATCACTACATAAGTGATGCTCTCTGTGAACTAATCACTACACAAGTGATGCTCTGTGTGAACTAACCACTACATAAGTGATGCTCTCTGTGAACTAATCACTACACAAGTGATGCTCTGTGTGAACTAACCACTACATAAGTGATGCTCTCTGTGAACTAATCACTACACAAGTGATGCTCTGTATGAACTAACCACTACACAAGTGATGCTCTGTGTGAACTAACCACTATACAAGTGATCCTCTGTGTGAACTAACCTCTACACAAGTGATGCTCTGTGTAAACTAACCACTACAAACGTGATCCTCTTTGTGAACAACTACTACACAAGTGATGCTCTGTGTGAACTAACCACTACACACGTAATTATCTCTGCGAACAACTACTACACAAGTGATGGAATAACCACTGCACAAGTGATACTCTCTGTGAACTAACCACTGCACAAGTGATACTCTCTGTGAGCTAACTACTACACAAGTGGTGATCTCTCAGAACTATCCACTACACAAGTAATGCTCTCTCTGAGTTAACCACTTCACATATGATGCTCTTTGTTGCTATGTGAACTAACCACTACACATGTGATGCTCCCTATTGCTATGTGAACTAACCACTACATATGTGATGCTCCCTGTTGCTATGTGAACTAACCACTACAAAAGGGATGATGATATACGAGTGTCCAGGGGCTTATTTGTTTGGTGGAGGTGGTCTGTCATCCCTTGGAGATCCACTGTAGCACAGCTGGCCAGAGCTCCTGTTGTTAGCTGATGATTTTGTTAGCGCCACGTCGCAGCACTCTCTTTCTGGGAATGGCATTTCCGCTTGGACAAGCTACCACTCAGACGAGACGTTTTGTTTTTAATTTCTTTGCTTAGTTTAATCATTAATTCAGTATATAGGAGGGAAAGGGAGAGAAATCAAACTGCCTTCTGCTCTCGACACAAACATCTGGGAGAAGGTAGACAAGTCGTTAGCAAAAGCCATAAGCGACTGAACTTGTCTCAGAAGCTGGAAAGCATCGTTGAGATACAACCTCTACAACTGCATCAAGCAATTTGGCACGAAGGAAATAACGACGAGCAATAATCGCAGAAATGCGGACACAAAAAAATGTAAAACATTAAGAAGCAGCGAAACTATGCAAGGAAGCAATTCAATAAAGCTATCGACACAGAAAAGCAAACATTACAACAGATATCGCAGCATTAAAAGCCATGCGCAACGCACTTTGTAGAGTAGATGGACTTTATAGGAAGGGAAAGCAACTAAGAGGGTCGGAGAAACATTCTTCAAGAACCTGCTAAAGTTTGCTAAAGAGCTATTCGAACAACCGAGATCTGGAACGTTGACAACCAGCAATGAAGATCTAGTGGAACAGTCAGAGAGAGACCCACTCGGACAAGCAAAAAGACGAACCGCTAGAAGTTATGACAGGTCTGGTGTGACCGAGCTCACCTGGCAATTAGTTCAACGACAGGCTTTCACCGTTGCAAGACTGCAAACACAATTCATAGAACCTGTAACAAGTCACCTCGGGGTCCTAATAGCGCCCCGGACCGAGTCTACAAGAGATGCTCAAAAACACTGAAGTGTTCACACCGGTTACTCAGGAGTGCATGGAAAAGCCAGCTCGTGACCCAGGAATAGAAGAAGGTCAATGGGATGTACATCCCAAAGTAGCAGAATACAAGTGAGACTAAACAGTTCAAAGAAATCTCTCTACTGAACGTTCCAGAGAAAATACTATTCTCTATAATAGCAAAGATGATCAGAACGATTACAGTGATACTACCAAACAGAAGAGGGGGGAACCATGGTATCCATGGATGCTTTGAGCATACCACATTAATATAGGAGCCAATACAGAGAGCAGGGACCAAGAAGCTGAATTTAGATCTAATATGGGTGAATCAGGCCAAACGTATGTGGATCTATCCTACACCAAATGCTTTGTCTGGCTCCTAGAATGTACCATGTGCCCCAGAGTAAGACTGCCATGCTCAAACAGTATTTTTCAAGCTTCACAGAGCATTTACCCACCAGGGAATAGATGACAGACTAGATAGAACTGCAAGTCGACATTGCTATAGTATGTACACTTTCGTCCATACGTTTTGTGATTGCAATGCAAGTAATCCTGAAAGCAGCAGAGAGAGCAAAGGTGGTTGCAAAGGGACAAGAACTATAGTCCGTTCAGAAATTCATAATCACACCTGAATTAGCTTTGTGTGATAACTACTTGTTATTTTGGTTTAAAATTTTCCATGCAATCTTAGAATATTGATGATGCAAAGATTTTGGTATTTTTTATTCCACAAACACAACAGATTTTGCACATCAGCGAATTCCTTTGACCTTTTATGACGATATCACACAAGTTGATTCAAATTTTAGAGTTTACAGTAATCGTGTTAAATGTTCCAGTTTACTGCAATTCTTGTCAGAGGCGTCATCTTCCACCCGCAGCACATGTTCAACACACTTCTTCCAGAAAGGAATGTGTATTTTTGAGAGAGACTCGCGTGTCAGAACTTCAACATCACACATTTTAAACGTCATGTTCTGTTCTGCAACTTGTCCTTTGACGTGAGCCCAGACAAGTTAGATTGGATTAAGGTGCGCATGATATGCAGGGAGTCGAAGAGAGGTGTGGCCGTATTTCTCAATGATTTTGTCAACATGATACACCTTTTTCTTATTCGTATTCTTCACAAGTTGTAACAATTCGGGTTTTAAATGTGTCGTCAAATTTGACATTTTCATTCGCAAGCCATGTCCTAATTTGCTCTTTTGTATTTGATGCAGTAGGCACTTTGTCTTCCTCTGATACGACATTGTGGTATGATGCATTATCCATGACTATGCATGAAGGTCTCTCCAGGATTGGTAAAAGATCGTTCTCCAACCAGTGCCTGAAAATGTTTCCATTCATTTCAGTATGGTAGTCCCTACCGTCGGTACTTTTTGATTAGAAAATAAGTCCCGCATCATGGACAAGGCCGTTTTCAGTGCTTCCAGCACGCGTTAATATAATGCGCTGGCCTTTGCTGCTCGGAATTGTTCTTTTAAGTTTGCCATTTACTGACTGCCTTTAGCATAGGCGTGGTGTGCGTTGACCCATGATTCGTCCAAATATACAATATCATACCGTTCACTCCGCCGCTCACGGATCTGTCTCAGGTATTTGCTTCGAGCAATGACCAAGTGTGGTTTTTCACAAATAATATTCCTGCCCCCAACAGTTTTTTCGGAAAGTGAAGCCGGCTCCTCGCACAATCTTCCATAGAGTACTTTTAGAAATGTCAATATTGCAGTCTGCATGCAATTTTAATTTCAAATTCCTGAGAGTAACAAGTACATTATTAGCAAACATTTTCAATATCTCACGTTTTATGACATCCATGTCAAAGCTGTCGACTTTCCTTTTCCTTCCTTGATTGACATGAATTCACTCTGAGTCTTGTTTAATCCAACGAGAAAATGACGATCTATTAAGACCAAGCGCGAGTTGCGTTCGTCTCTCTGAGTCATGAATATCACAATATAAATGCCCCATCTTGGATTCCGTAAGGAAGGTCTGATATAGTAAAACAGTAACCTTTTGCATAGTTATAAATTTGCATTTCAAACTCATTGTAATTTAGATATAAATGTTGGTATTTAAAGTCAACAAATTGTCTACTGAGTCTTCACAAAATTAATAAAGATACGCCTTCCCTTCGGTAATTAATGCGAAGGCCGTGGTGCGTCATGTCGTTCAATAACAATTCAGTTTTGTGCACGGGATTTTCCTGAAGTTAGTGTTTCTACAATAGCCAAACTATTTTACGTGAACGACCGCACCAAATTAATGTATATATCCTAAAATGGTGTCAAATTCGAACAGGGTGAATTTAATATAGCCTAAAGAAGAAAACTTTTCAACTAGATCAAATTTCTCAGAGCAAAAAATATTTATATAACGTCATCAATATTCTAAGATTAAATACAAAATTTGAAACCAAAATAACAAGCGGTTATCACGCAAAACTAATTCAGGTGTGATTATGAATTTCTGAACGGACTATAGTATTGGGATGCCATATGTCACTACTAAAAACATTTATTGATGATATTACGGTTCTAGCGTCAGAAGTGAGCCGCTCTCAAAGAATGTTTTAACGTCTGGACGTTTGGACGTTTGGACGTGTGGACGTTCTGATTAAATGGTGGCGGGTGAGCTTCAAAGTTAAGAAATCACTTCGCCTCTCCTTCAGACGAGGAAAAACAAAAGAAATCACTTCGCCTCTCCTTCAGGCGAGAAAAAACACAAGAAATCACTTCGCCTCTCCTTCAGACGAGGAAAAACAAATGAAATCACTTCGCCTCTCTTTCAGACGAGGAAAAACAAAAGAAATCACTTCGCCTCTCCTTCAGACGAGGAAAAACAAAAGAAATCACTTCGCCTCTCCTTCAGACGAGGAAAAACACAAGAAATCACTTCGCCTCTCCTTCAGACGAGGAAAAACAAAAGAAATCACTTCGCCTCTCCTTCAGACGAGGAAAAACACAAAAAATCACTTCGCCTCTCCTTCAGACGAGAAAAACAAAAGAAATCACTTCGCCTCTCCTTCAGACGAGGAAAAACAAAAGAAATCACTTCGCCTCTCCATCAGACGAGGAAAAACAAAAGAAATCACCTCGCCTCTCCATCAAACGAGGAAAAACAAAAGAAATCACCTCGCCTCTCCTTCAGACGAGAAAAACAAAAGAAATCATGTCGCCTCTCCATCAGACGAGAAAAACAAAAGAAATCACTTCGCCTCTCCTTCAGACTAAGAAAAACAAAAGAAATCACTTCGCCTCTCCTTCAGACGAGGAAAAACAAAAGAAATCACTTCGCCTCTCCATCAGACGAGGAAAAACAAAAGAAATCACCTCGCCTCTCCATCAAACGAGGAAAAACAAAAGAAATCACCTCGCCTCTCCTTCAGACGAGAAAAACAAAAGAAATCACGTCGCCTCTCCATCAGACGAGAAAAACAAAAGAAATCACTTCGCCTCTCCTTCAGACGAGGAAAAACAAAAGAAATCACGTCGCCTCTCCTTCAGACGAGGAAAAACAAAAGAAATCACTTCGCCTCTCCTTCAGACGAGGAAAAACAAAAGAAATCACTTCGCCTCTCCTTCAGACGAGGAAAAACAAAAGAAATCACTTCGCCTCTCCTTCAGACGAGGAAAAACAAAAGAAATCACTTCGCCTCTCCTTCAGACGAGGAAAAACAAAAGAAATCACTTCGCCTCTCCTTCAGACGAGGAAAAACAAAAGAAATCACTTTGCCTCTCCTTCAGACGAGGAAAAACAAAAGAAATCACGTCGCCTCTCCTTCAGACGAGGAAAAACAAAAGAAATCACTTTGCCTCTCCTTCAGACGAAGAAAAACAAAAGAAATCACCTCGCCTCTCCTTCAGAGGAGGAAAAACAAATGAAATCACTTCGCCTCTCCTTCAGACGAGGAAAAACAAAAGAAATCACGTCGCCTCTCCTTCAGACGAGGAAAAACACAAGAAATCACTTCGCCTCTCCTTCAGACGAGGAAAAACAAAAGAAATCACTTCGCCTCTCCTTCAGACGAGGAAAAACAAAAGAAATCACTTCGCCTCTCCTTCAGACGAGGAAAACAAAAGAAATCACTTCGCCTCTCCTTCAGACGAGGAAAAACAAAAGAAATCACTTCGCCTCTCCTTCAGACGAGGAAAAACAAAAGAAATCACTTTGCCTCTCCTTCAGACGAGGAAAAACAAAAGAAATCACGTCGCCTCTCCTTCAGACGAGGAAAAACAAAAGAAATCACTTTGCCTCTCCTTCAGACGAAGAAAAACAAAAGAAATCACGTCGCCTCTCCTTCAGAGGAGGAAAAACAAATGAAATCACTTCGCCTCTCCTTCAGACGAGGAAAAACAAAAGAAATCACGTCGCCTCTCCTTCAGACGAGGAAAAACAAAAGAAATCACTTTGCCTCTCCTTCAGACGAAGAAAAACAAAAGAAATCACCTCGCTTCTCCTTCAGAGGAGGAAAAACAAATGAAATCACTTCGCCTCTCCTTCAGACGAGAAAAAACAAAAGAAATCACGTCGCCTCTCCTTCAGACGAGGAAAAACACAAGAAATCACTTCGCCTCTCCTTCAGACGAGGAAAAACAAAAGAAATCACTTCGCCTCTCCTTCAGACGAGGAAAAACAAAAGAAATCACTTCGCCTCTCCTTCAGACGAGGAAAACAAAAGAAATCACTTCGCCTCTCCTTCAGACGAGGAAAAACAAAAGAAATCACTTTGCCTCTCCTTCAGACTAAGAAAAACAAAAGAAATCACTTCGCCTCTCCTTCAGACGAGGAAAAACAAAAGAAATCACTTCGCCTCTCCATCAGACGAGGAAAAACAAAAGAAATCACCTCGCCTCTCCATCAAACGAGGAAAAACAAAAGAAATCACCTCGCCTCTCCTTCAGACGAGAAAAACAAAAGAAATCATGTCGCCTCTCCATCAGACGAGAAAAACAAATGAAATCACTTCGCCTCTCCTTCAGACGAGGAAAAACAAAAGAAATCACGTCGCCTCTCCTTCAGACGAGGAAAAACAAAAGAAATCACTTCGCCTCTCCTTCAGACGAGGAAAAACAAAAGAAATCACTTCGCCTCTCCTTCAGACGAGGAAAAACAAAAGAAATCACTTTGCCTCTCCTTCAGACGAAGAAAAACAAAAGAAATCACTTCGCCTCTCCTTCAGACGAGGAAAAACAAAAGAAATCACTTCGCCTCTCCATCAAACGAGGAAAAACAAAAGAAATCACCTCGCCTCTCCTTCAGACGAGAAAAACAAAAGAAATCATGTCGCCTCTCCATCAGACGAGAAAAACAAAAGAAATCACGTCGCCTCTCCATCAGACGAGGAAAAATTTTAAAAAATCACGTTTAGTGTGAAGAGCCAGAAGATCCCAACCGTCCGCGAGGTGTCAATAGTCTTGGCAGAATGGCGGCGCCTTAGTGACGGACACGTAGGCCGTCAAGAGAGTCAAAGGAACCACAGACCAAGGGCTATAGATCAGCGACCGAAGGAAGCTGTAGGGCGTTTTCAAAGTTTGGTGCTTCCAATTCATGCAGATTCCTAAACAGCTATGGCCTCTGCTGGTGTACAAGGTTAGCTCTAGTACGGTGAAAGCGATCAGGAGAAGAATGAATACGTTCAGTAGCAAATGGCTGGGAATGCCACCAGAACTGACAGGTGTAGCGCTGTGCCGCATGAAGGTGTAGCTGGTCCTTCCGCTCAAGTCAGTCCTAGAGGAATACATAGCTGGCAAAGACAGATTAGCCGTTATGATATACGGCTCGTCATATTAGCTGTTATAATTCAAGTTTCGTCAGACTGTTATGATACAAGGCTCGTCAGACTAGCTGTTATGATTCAAGTTTCGTCAGACTGTTATGATACAAGACTCGTCAGACTAGCTGATATGGTTCAAGTTTCGTCAGACTGTTATGATACACGACTCGTCAGACCGGCCGTTATGATACAAGGCTTGTCAGACGAAGAGTCCTGTCTGTGGAGCCCACAAAGATTACCTTCCAGGACTGGCAAGCGCATGAGGCAGTAAATGAAGCACGCGGAAGCTTAAAACTGAAGTAGGTGATGGTCAAGATAAGCAGGCGTGAATTTGGTCACGGCGACATCCAAAGGTGGTCAAAAGCATCAAACAGACAACGTAGGGACATGGATGTTCGCGAAATCAGAGACGGTGAGGAGAATAAACGTGTTCAAAAGGAAGCACATTTGGTTCGGCAAGGTCAATGGACCACAGGGGATGAGGCCTTGCAGAGAACGCTGACACGGAATGGCATAATGGCACACCTGCGGCTCCGCTACATAATCAAATCTATGTACGACCTTCTACCATCAGCCTGCAACCTTGTGAAGTGAAGGACGATTGATGACAACCGATGCCCTCTCTGTCAGGGAAGACGGACGATGGAACATGTTCTTTCCTCACGCAAGACTGCACTAGATCAAGAACGCTACACATGACGACACAACGAAGTGCTGCAGGAACTGGCTACTGCTGTAGACAAGGTGCGAATGAAGGTCAACAGTTTGACCAGCTACAACAAACACCTACTTCTTGAGAGCAGAACAGGCCATGCTCCCTAAAAACTACTGGAACGACATAGAAATGCATAGAATCCTGAATATAAGGAGCGACTGGAAGATGGCGGTAGACCTCTCATGGTAAGGGAAGTACTCAGAGTGCATCAGTAAATCTAAGATGCGTCTAGACATTGTACTGTACATACCAGTTCTTACTCACGTCATACTAATAGAGCTCACAGCGGCATTCGAATCAAGGATATACAAAAACAATAACAATTTATTAAAATTAGCTAAATACCGAGATTTGGTAACCTGAGACAGTAGCGAGTCCAAAGTCAAGAAAACATCAGTAGAAGTCGATGCGAGAGGCCTAGCTGCTACATCATTTTACCTTATAAAACTGGTAGGACTGAAAGGCTGGACGCATGCGAGAGCGACGATTGCCGGGTCAGTCGGAAAGAGATCTTGTTGGTTGTGGAGTAAACGAGCCCTATCAATAATCTCTGAGTAATCAAAGGCTGGGACGACAAGACGATTAACGCATCGTATATTGCTATGATTATATATGACTACTAGTAGGCTTAGAGTATCTGACACCGACAATAAAAGATAAGGTAATGTCGGGTCAGAAATATGAACTGACATCACCAGCTCGTGCACCTCGGGTCACGCCCTGATAAGTGGATGAAATATGATCAGAGTACGGGTGTTGCCACCCTGTCAACAAGTAGCAATGCAGAGTACGGGTGTTGCCACTCTTTTAACAAGTAGCAATACAGAGTACGGGTGTTGCCACTCTGTCAACAAGTAGCAATGCAGAGTACGGTGTTGCCACTCTGTCAATAAGTAGCAATGAACATCACGCAGAAGTATCAAGCCATCAATTCAAAATCGAATTTGTGACCGGTGGGTAAGAACAGTAGGACCTACATACTTTGAGAACTTTTATATAGCCCAGAGTCACTTCTATTTTATGTGCAAAATATTGCGTAGACTAATCTCATCTGTTACATGTGCGACATATTGCATATATCTCATTTATATGTGCAACATATTGTGTAGACTAATCTCTTCTATTACATGTGCGACATATTGCATAGATCTCATTTATATGTACAACATATTGTGTAGACTAATCTATTTTATTACATGTGCGACATATTCCATAGATCTCTATTATATGTACAACGTATTGTGTGCACTAATCTCTTCTATTACATGTTCGATATATTGCATATATCTCTATTATATGTGCAACATATTGTGTATACTAATCTCCTCTAGCACAGACATACGACTAATATGTGATTTATACTGGAAGCAAACAGCAATAATAAACTATAACAAAGAGAACTCTACACCCATGGATATAAAAAGAGGAGTAAGACAGGGATGCATCCTATCACCAAGCTTGCTCAATCTATACACTTAGCAAATCTTTAAAAACATCTCAGAGATGCCAGGCATAAACATTAATGAATGAATCAATTCAGAGGAAGAAGTATGTTTACAGCACTCGGAAAAAATGACAAACAATCAACAACAGAAACAAATATGGACCAAAGCAGGATCGAACCCGTACTGTGGCACAGCGCCTTGCCACGAAAAGCCAAACGCTAGGGAACTAAACATTAATGGAAAGATAATCAATAACCTAAGATATGCCGACGATACTGTATTACTAGCAGAAAATCCTAAAGATCTACAACACTGACTTAATGACATGAACATGACAAGCAAAAAATATGGATTAGATATGAATATAAAAAAGACTGAAACTGTGATCATAAACAAGTGGTTATCAAAATTGAAGGAATAGACCTGGAGACTGTTCAGAGCTACAACTACTTTGGACATACTATAACCAGTGATGCAAAATGTAAAACTGAAATAAACAAAAGAATAGGAATGGCAAAAAGCAATTTTAATGCCATAAAAAATATACTGACTTCAAAACAAATAACACTAGGGCTACAACTCATCATCATCAAGTACCGGGCCTACCGACGAAGGTGATCATGTGTCTCTGCAACTTTTGATCTCGACAGTTATTTATCATTTCTGTTGTTGACCTTCTGCCAAGCCATTCTCTTAAGCTGTCTAGTATTTTCTCTCTTTGCTTCCCTCTATCTCTTCGTCCCTCAATGTTTCCAGTTGTTACAATATATTCCAGTTGTTCTCTTCTCATTACATGACCAAAAAAATGATGATTGTTTCTTCCTAATATTAGAAATTAGTTCTCTTTTTGCTTTGGCCTCTTTCAGAACATTTTCATTACTCTTCTAATTGTCCATGGTATTCTCAATATTCGTCTGTAAAAGCACATTTCTACAGACTCCAGTGATTTTCTTGTCTGTTGTCCTATTGTCCATGATTCACATCCATATGTTAAGACTGGCTCTACATAACATTTAAGAACTCTTGTTCTTGTTTCTATTGTCAAAAATGGATTGCATAGTATCTTCCTCATTTTTTGGAAAGCTGCTTTTGCCTGAGCCATTCTGCATCTCACTTCTTTTGTACATTTTCCGTCTTGGGCTACAACTAAGAGTGGCAAAATCTTACATCTTCTCAACATTCCTGTATGGCGCAGAAACATGGACATTAGACAAGAAAACAGAACACAAAATTGAAGCCTTTGAAATGTGGATTTATAGATGAATATGAAGAATTGGATGGAAAGAAAAGAAAACAAACGATGAAGTCTTAAAACAACTAAAATCTAAAAGAGAACTGCTAAACACAATTCAAACAAGACAAATGCGATTTTTGGGCCATATTAAAAGACACAACAGCCTACTAAAAGTAATCCTGGAGGGGAAAATACAAGGTAAAAGAGGCAGACTAAGACTAACATGGACGCGTAACATCAAGCGATGGAGAAATCAGCCTATGACAACCTGAACTATCAAAGCAAGAAACAGAGGCAGACCAAGACTAACATGGACGCGTAACATCAAGAGATGGACAAATCAGCCTATGACAACCTGAACTATCAAAGCAAGAAACAGAGGCAGACCAAGACTAACATGGACGCGTAACATCAAGAGATGGACAAATCAGCCTATGACAACCTGAACTATCAAAGCAAGAAACAGAGGCAGACCAAGACTAACATGGACGCGTAACATCAAGAGATGGACAAATCAGCCTATGACAACCTGAACTATCAAAGCAAGAGACAGAGGAATATCGCTCCAAGGTCGGTAGTTAACCTTCGATGAGGAAACGGCATTGAACGAATGAATCTCCTCTGTTACATGTTCAACATATTGTGTAATCTAATATCTTAAATTTCACGTGCAACATATTGTGGAGACTAATACCTTCTGTTACATGTTCAACATATTGTGGAGACTAATACCTTCTGTTACATGTTCAACATATTGTGGAGACTAATACCTTCTGTTACATGTTCAACATATTGTGGAGACTAATACCTTCTGTTAAATGTGCAGCATATTGTGTAAACCAATCTCTTCTATTACATAAATATTGCATAGATCTCTATTACACGTTTAACATATTGCATAGATCTCTATTACACGTTTAACATGTTGCATAGATCTCTATTACACGTTTAACATATTGCATAGATCTCTATTACACGTTTAACATATTGCATAGATCTCTATTACACGTTTAACATGTTGCATAGATCTCTATTACACGTTTAACATGTTGCATAGATCTCTATTACACGTTTAACATATTGCATATATCTCTATTACATATGCAACATATTGCATAGATCTCTATTACATATGCAACATATTGTATAGATCTCTATTACATATGCAACATATTGTATAGATCTCTATTACATATGCAACATATTGTATAGATCTCTATTACATGTGCAACATATTGCATAGATCTCTATTACATATGCAACATATTGTGTAGACTAATCTCTAGAAGCCTGGATCCATGACCCAGGTGCGTACCCCCTATCCTCACCCTAGAAGGATCCAAACACTTGTTCGACTGCTTCTGATGATCAGATTGCCTCCTATTGCGAAGCTCTGATTACAGAGTTTTCTCTCACTATATTTATTGCTTTCTCTATTTTGTTTATGTAATGCTTGTACCGCACAGCAACTTTGAACTATTTAATGACCTACCCACCGCGACACCTATTATATGTCTCTTCTTGATCACCATATTGTCTTTCATATTCTCTAGTTTATTTTAAAACATAACAATAAATAAGAATCAATTAGTACAAAGAGAAACCTTTCACCGCATCTAAATGTTGTGTCCTCACCGCGTCTGTTTGAGAAGCCCCATTTTGTGAGAGTACAGCAAACAGCACATCACCATGACAACGGCTGCCCGTCTACGGCCTGAATGGGAAATGAGGTAAACGGCTGGTAATTGTTGGTTGTTGCCGTCAAGACAGAGTAACCGTTCCTGATGTAACGAGAAAACAAATGTATCCTTATCACTGCTGGAGAAAGATAACAACTACAGTACCAACGAAGGCATAACGATGAGATTACATGTAATATACCAAACTAATGAAGAAATCGATAAATCAATATCATATTTTGTGTTTCTAATTAACGTAAAGTAAAGAATCCCTCCACATCGTGTTATGCGTGTGGGAAATATGATTTTAGTGACCATCCTTTTTCATGACAAACGAAACATTTGTGGGTGATGTGGTCGGTATCACGCCAGATCGCATGCACTTCCCAGAAACGCATCTGGTATCTATTTTAGCGGCTGGGTGAGCCCCGGAGCTTGTTGGTTCGAGTAAAACCCACCACTTCTGAGAACTGAACCTGGATCTGTGATCAAAAAGCGAGCGTGCTATCCATTGTGCCATATTGGCTCCACGTTGCTCATTGCAGTGGGTATATTTTTCTCTCTTTATAATCATATCAACAATTTGGTTATTTTCATATCCTACTTTTGTCGAGTTTCACGCTCTTTCCGGACATTGACTGTGAAGCTTGTGCTTTACCCACATCGCACTAATGGGCAACCTACGGCCCACGGGCCCGTACCGGGGCCGTACCGATATGCCAAACAACATTAATCGGCCCACGAGGGTGGTTTAAAATGACTAGACATGTCAACCACTGAATTGAAATAAAAATACAAGTTAAAAGTTAACACCAATGAACATAAACAATTGAATGAATGTTTAGAAGGTCAACGGTTGCAATGAATGTCAATGTTCAGGGAACTCTGTTCTTGTGAGTTGTCAGATCAGGTAACAAGAAAATGTATGAGATCATTTTCCGATGAAGAATTTATGAGAGAATGTTGTCGAGGAAGCTGCTGGACTGCTTTGTTTTGCTAAATGTTTCAGCATGTAAATATATTATACACAACTGTTGGACGACGTGTAAATAACATTATTAAAGGCATAGAAAAGACAACAGACCCAATGTAATTACCTCTTGTTGAGGATTATTAATATATTGTTTAATATCGGCGAGGATAAATCAGCGTTACAACAACTGAAGGACACCACCGCAGGTGATTCAAAGTGCTAACACTCGTTTTATGTTTTAAATATTAGAATCATTTATGTGTGATGACAACAGAGAAGGGCTAAACAGCGAGTCTGGTCAATCACCGCCAATTTGAAGAATTCCTTCAACATGGTGATTTCAGGTCTTGCAATCTGCTTTACTGCTGTAAAATACTTTGGTTAAGTAAAATAAACATATAAACTGATTCTATGATCTACAGACCGAAATCTAACTGGACATGAATGTTCGTAGCTCTTCAAAGTATCACTTCCTTCTAAAGTCTAGCAACTGCGGTTTTAGTTAACAAAAAAATTGACCGCCCACTTTCACTTTGCCACAATAACACTTTCAACTTTACACAAGTTTGCTATGAAAATTAGTTCACTGTAAGGGATCAGCAGGGGACAATATATATCACCTCGGCAAAGGTTTTTTTTTATGCTTTAGGACCGACCCTTATAATTTGAAGGTTACTCACAACTGGTGTGGAGAGCTCCGAAGTGGGGACACAACTCTTACGTGCACGCAGAAAATATTGCTAATTTCTGTTAAAGTTAACGCCACAGCACTCCGGGCAAACTAAGGGATCTTCTCGTTTTTACTGTTTGATGACGAACTGTAGGCACATATATCATGTTTACAATAGCTCGCTGGTTGTCTATACTTCAATGCTCGCCAGTGCTTGGGTTTAATGTTCTGTGTTTATTTCGCACATGGTGCTCGTGGTCATGTCTCTTTTAAACATATAAGTACATATAAGTACACATGTGCTGATGCACGCACACGCATACATACGTACAACTACACACACAACTACACACACACACACACACACACACACACACACACACACACACACACACGCACACACACACACATATATATACATACATGCAGGACTTTTTTCTTAAAGAAATGAAAGAAAAGAAACTTACTAGAACTCTATCATCCTTTCTCACAAAAAGAGCAACATGTCATCTACCAGTCATCACAAGCACCGATCTACTGATATTTGTCAAAGGGAATGATCAAAACAAGAATTTAAAAATTGATGATCGAATCAACCTTTGTCTACCTTCTTCTCCAACCCATTACAGTTGAAGCTTTGACTGATACACAAAGTGTTTACTGGAAGTCCGCTGTCCCTGGTTATGTCTTCTATACGTGAGCTCCATTGTCATTGATAATGAGAAACTTTAGCGATATGATTCTATCGTGTATATTTTTGAAAAGGCGCGGGCGTCACTACGGGGGTCACCGAAGTCGTAATTTGGCTTTATTGTACACTGGGCGCTAATAACAACTTGCAATTACAATGACTGTAGTAAAATACACGTCAGGCGAATCTTTCAGTTACTTATTACGATATTGGACCTTTCAAATCATAAATCTTTACCGGAACACGTACCCGATGAAGAAATGTTCTGCGTATACACACACACACGCGCGCGCGCACACACACGCACGCATGCACACATACACATCATACACATGTATATATCAACATGTCTACTTTTCAACTTGTTTCACATTTTGTCATGTCTACTTTTAAACTTGTTTCACATTTTGTCATGTCTACTTTTAAACTTGTTTCACATTTTGTTATGTCTACTTTTAAGCTTGTTTCACACTTTGTCATGACTAATTTTTTCCACAGAAATCCAGAAGGTAATTGTGTAAAGTATGTTGTGGCTTTCGTTAACATACATGTACCATCAATTTGTTTAAACATTGAATTAAAGCTCTCTCAAGACATGCCAGCACATACACAAAAATGTAGTTGACACACATGCACACACACACTTAGCTTCACACAATTTCTTTCTTTGGCACACCCGCGTCCGTTCTGTCCTGTAATGCGTTGCTGATGTATTTTTGTGTATTCAACCTCGGAGTGTCGTGGACACCGCCATAATACGGGGATCATGGATTCTCATTTCAACAAAAACAAACCAATAATATAAAGAAGACATCCATAAACGTGTCCTTACACTCGATGTGAAGGCCAGGATATCGATATTTAAACCACACACAATTATATTCCATTAATATTAGATCATGTCATTAATAACAAATACAAGATAAGGAGGACAAAGCAAGGGCAAATAACTACCAGAAACAGACGCTATAATCTTGACAGATATTCATTAGATTGGACCCACAGGCCAGTAAGTGGTCGCTGGAAAAGGTCACAGTGGCACTGAACTCTGAACGGGGAAATTCGTAAATTGAGACCAGGGCATGAACTCTATTTACGGAAGCAATTTTTTTGAGTTTTAAGAGTATCTTAACGAAGGAGGCGTGGCATATTCGACCAGTAACGAAGCAAATTAACACCCTTGGAGAATTAACAGAAGTTCAAGCAATTACGTAGTTTTATCTACCGTTAATGATGCAGTGCTCTCTCACATAAACAGATCAAATGTGCATTGACGGAACATTATAGCAGCTGAGACTGCAAATAAATGGAGACTTCATGAGAGTTAATAGTGCAGTGCTCTCTCACATAAACAAGATCAAATGTGCATTGACGGAACATTATAGCAGCTGAGACTGCAAATAAATGGAGACTTCATGAGAGTTAATAGTGCAGTGCTCTCTCACATAAACAAGATCAAATGTGCATTGACGGAACATTATAGCAGCTGAGACTGCAAATAAATGGAGACTTCATGAGAGTTAATAGTGCAGTGCTCTCTCACATAAACAAGATCAAATGTGCATTGACGGAACATTATAGCAGCTGAGACTGTAAATAAATGGAGACTTCATGAGAGTTAATGCTGTTGACAATAACCAGATATGACTGGAGAAACACAGGAGCCGCGATAGCTCTGCTGTTTGTGAACTGGACTACAAAGGACAAGAGATCGGGTTCGATCCTGATCGACGGCTTCCAGGTACACCCAGCCTTAATGGGTACCGGATTTTTTCTGGGAAAGTAAAGCGGCACGGGCGTAATACAGACCACATTACCCCAAAAATTATGTACTGAAGGTCTGTAAAAATGACGGCCACTAACACCATATTCCCTATAAGTCACTTGGCGTGACGAGGGTACTTACTGGAGAAACCCACTGGAAGATGCTGAATCTTATGTCTAGGAAGTAATATAGACACAGGGCGAGTCAGGGAACGATAGCATACCGATACAAAAAGCTTACACTCTTCTGTAAACCAAAAGAGATTTAAGTCAAATTCAAAGATGCATATTTTTAGCTGCAATGTTCAATGAACATAATGTATTGCCGTGAAACATGGAGAACAACTAAAACTACAGCCACGAAGATACAGATTTTCATCAATCGATGCTGGCACAGAATAAAAAGATGAAAATAACTGGGACAAATCACTTTCGGTCTTTAGTTCGCACTGGCGTACCAACAGTCGGGACATTCCCTTATCCGCCCGTTCCAGCAAACATCGAAGTGTTCGCCTACTGGTTGTTCCTGTCCTGCATTAGCTGACCGTGATACTTTTAAATATTTCATCCTTCATGGCACAGCTTTCCACCACTCCTTCATGGCACAGCTTTCCACCACTCCTTCATGGCACAGCTTTCCACCACTTCTTCATGGCACAGCTTTCCACCACTTCTTCATGGCACAGCTTTCCACCACTCCTTCATGGCACAGCTTTCCACCACTCCTTCATGGCACAGCTTTCCACCACTTCTTCATGGCACAGCTTTCCACCACTCCTTCATGGCACAGCTTTCCACCACTCCTTCATGGCACAGCTTTCCACCACTCCTTCATGGCACAGCTTTCCACCACTCCTTCATGGCACAGCTTTCCACCACTCCTTCATGGCACAGCTTTCCACCACTCCTTCATGGCACAGCTTTCCACCACTCCTTCTTGGTACAGCTTTCCACCACTCCTTCTTGGCACAGCTTTCCACCACTTCTTCATGGCACAGCTTTCCACCACTCCTTCTTGGTACAGCTTTCCACCACTCCTTCTTGGCACAGCTTTCCACCACTCCTTCATGGTACAGCTTTCCACCACTCCTTCTTGGTACAGCTTTCCACCACTCCTTCTTGGCACAGCTTTCCACCACTCCTTCATGGCACAGCTTTCCACCACTCCTTCGACATGCGTTATCTTCAACGTCATTGCCACCCTCCTTAAAGCTCTTGCTTTAGAAAAAAATTAGGCCAAATGACTAACATAGAACTATGAGAAACCATGGGTAACTATGGGAAACTATGGGGAACTATGGGAAACTTGGATGTTCGGATCATAAGCCCCTATTGCAACGTTATTGAGTTATTGAGTTATTTGCGGGTCATCATCATTGCACTCCGAACATGTCCATAGGTGCTCAGATCCCCTCCTCAGCAATTCCCTCAGTGTCCAGCGACTGACGACTCCAGTTCTATGTTGGTTGATAAGTCTTCTTACACGGCCACTAAGTTTCTCATTTCTGGCTGTGCCCATCTTAACTCCCATTTCCATCAACCGAAGAAGCGACGTGGACCTGTGTTTGTCGAAGTCCTGTGCTCTTCCTACATCTCGGAGGGCATTGATGATGTCCGCCCGATCCATTGGTTGCCCGTCCTCAACGACAGCGCAGCTAGCCAATCTGTCCGCTCTCTCATTTCCCCGCACTCCCGCATGTCCAGGGACATAGACAAAGGTGACCTTACGTATTTTGGATTTCTGCAACGACTCTACCCATTACATGCGTACAGAGCCCGCCTCCACTTTTTTTATCATGCTCATCGAATCACTCGGTATACATGCGTAGGTAGTATTGCAACGTGTCTGATATATCATTAATTCTATAACTATAGCCAAGCCTTTCACATATTCTTCTGAGTATTAATTTGAGTATCAGGTGTATGCTGTCAAGTGAAGGGCGTGCTACGTTTACACACTATTTGACTTCTACAAATAAAATTCTGCATTCGTGTAGCTTCATATGTGTCATGCAATTCTTATTTTTCTCACTGTCTCTTCCTGACACATTCAGTATTATTCTCAGACATCTAATTTCAGATGCCACATATTTGTAGATCATTTAGGATATTAATAGACAAATTACTGTAATATGTGAACAAGTAACGAGACAAGGCCGAGTCTGTTTTATCCAGAGACAGTCCCTCGCTGGCAGTAGAAGGAGACACAGAGGGGATGACAAGTTTGAGAGCACATCAGGACAGAGTTGGCCACTGAGCAGCTTGCCCTTTACGATGTAGGCATTTTATATTAGACGATAATTGCCGAAGATAGTGAGTAGGTCTATAGCTAATTGTTATGTCTACTTTGGACAGTGAAGAACATTGTTCAATTAGAATGAGTGAGAAACGAGACTAGTTAGCAGTCTTTAGATAGAGAATATTTCTAGCATGGTTTGTGTGTCTCATCACCATTCCATTATTTGTCAGTTTGATGTCTACAATATCAATGAACATGAAACGAGAGCTGGGCGAACTTAGCCAGTCTCCTCTGTCATTTGTGTTCTAACAAACCTCGTTCGTCTTCATAATTGTACGTGACGTCAATCAGTGTTACATCCATTGAGGTGCGCAGATCTGCCACAACCAGTCCGTTATAAGACAGTCGATGAACACGCAGATGGTTGCACAATCTTGAGGCAGATTTACCCAATTGAATGATCAGATTTATTCTCCCCCCTGGAGAAATCAAGTGAACACCGGAAGCTCATCATCATTGAGTGCCGTCTCCGCATCGGAGGTTGGCTACCATGGAGCGCCACTCTCTGTCTCTTGCTTTGATGGTGCAGATTAGTATAGGTTCACTTGTATTATGACCAGAAGATATTTCAACACATGACTGGAGTCCACGGTCAGACTACACCACAGTCCGAGGTGTATCACACACCAAATAATACTTCCCTCGCGTGTAAGGGCGAAGGTTAAACCAGCGGTACACATATAAGATGCAACTTCTACACGTCTGTATGAAATAGTCGTGCACAAAAGTGCGTGATACACGGTCAACATGTGATAGAGTTTATCTTTATTCCGTTTGGGTTGTTCTCGTTTTCAGAAGAAGGGCAAATGCAGACCGAAACTTCATGATTTTGTTTTGTTCCCTTTTTGTAAAGCTGTCACCGTATCTTGTAGGAGTGTACGTAACCGGCCAGCAGTTGCTCCCTGCTACCAGCTTTACCGCAGCAATTATTTGCATGTTTCCTGCTTCTCAACAAAGTGTCCACCTACTCTTCATACAACTAGTTGATTCTTTTTCTTTGCTACCATTGGCGTGACAATGATAATAGTTTCAATACAACAGACGTGACAATGAGAATAGTTTCATTACTACTGACGTGACAATGAGAATAGTTTCATTACTACTGACGTGACAATGAGAACAGTTTCATTACTACAGTCGTGACAATGAGAACAGTTTCATTACTACTGACGTGACAATGAGAACAGTTTCATTCCTACAGACGTGACAATGAGAACAGTTTCATTATTACTGACGTGACAATGAGAACAGTTTTATTACTACTGACGTGACAATGAGAACAGTTTCATTACTACTGACGTGACAATGAGAATAGTTCGATTACTACTGACGTGATAATGGGAACAGTTTCATTACTACTGACGTGACAATGAGAATAGTTTCATTACTACTGACGTGATAATGAGAACAGTTTCATTACTACTGACGTGACAATGAGAATAGTTTCATTACTACTCACGTGACAATGAGAACAGTTTCATTACTACTGACGTGACAGTGAGCACAGTTTCATTACTACTGACGTGACAATGAGAACAGTTTCGTGACTACTGACGTGACAGTGAGACCAGTTTCATTGCTACTAACGTGACAATGAGAACAGTTTCATTACTACTTACGTGACAGTGAGAACAGTTTCATTACTACTGACGTGACAGTGAGAAATAGTTTCTTTACTACTGACGTGGCAGCGAGAATAGTTTCATTACAATTGTCGTGACAAGGAAAACAGTTTCATTACTACTGACGTGACAGTGAGAATAGTTTCATTATAATTGTCGTGACAATGAGAACAGTTTCATTACAATTGTCGGGACAATGAGAACAGTTTCAGTACTATTGACGTGACAGTGAGAATAGTTTAATTACAATTGTCGTGACAATGAGAACAGTTTCATTACTACTAACGTGACAGTGAGAATAGTTTAATTACAATTGTCGTGACAATGAGAACAGTTTCATTACTACTGACGTGACAGTGGGAATAGTTTCATTACAATTGAGGTGGCAATTAAAATAATTTAATTACAACTGACGTGACAATGAGAACAGTTTCACTATAACTGACGTGACATTTAAAAGAGTTTAATTACAAATGACGTGACAGTGAGAACAGTTTCATTAAAATTGACGTGACAATGAGAACAGTCTCATTACTACTGACGTGGCAATGAGAACAGTTTCATTACAATTGACTTGGCAATTAAAAGAATGTCATTACAACTGACGTGACAATGAGAACAGTTTCATTAGAAATGACGTGACAATTAAAACAGTTAAATTACAACTGACGTGACAATGATAAGAGTTTCATAACAACTGACGTGACTAATGAGAACAGTATCATTATAACGGCTGTGACAATGAGAACAGTATCATTATAGCTGACGTGACAATGAGGACAATTTAATTATAGCTGACGTGACAATGAGAACAGTTTCATTTTAGTTGACGTGACAGTGGGAAAAATTTCATATAGCTGACGTGACAATGAGAATAGTTTCATTGCAAATGGCGTGACACTGAGAACAGTTTCTTTACAAATGAAGTGACACTAAATAAGTCTCTCGATAACTGGCAAGTAATGAAAACATTTCTCTGACAACTGAAACTGCAGTGAGAAAAGTCTTCCGCCAATTGGCGTGACAGTGATAGCAAAGAACTTTCAATCAGAACTTCTTACATTCTGTCTCGTCAGAAATGTTGAAAAATGCATCCTAGTAGTTGCTTGCTTACGTTCGCCCGATGACTAAAGTATTCTAGAGTATTCGTAGACTGTAGAATTCCTCTTCGTCATCCGTCCTTAAAAGGACGTTAAGTGAATGTGTCTGCGTTGTGTTGTGGTTTGCAGTATAACTGTTATATTTGCGCCTTTCGGCCCAACACATCCGACTTCAGCACGACATATTTGAGTACCGGGTTGTCTTCCCTCTTCGATCCCTGCTCGCTTGGCCAGACTAGACAGGATAGTCTGTTACTGGAGGCACCGCGGAGAGGTGGAGCAGGGTCTGGATGGTTTTGGTTCACCGATTCTGGCGCAAGCCATCAGCTGTGGGTCGCTGACTACTTCCAGCTCTGGTGCTGGGAGGCGCGCCTTCGCCTCCTATCCTAGTAGTGATGTGTTATACACTCATCCTACCCCTCTATCCATCCATCCATCCATCCATCCATCCATCCATCTATCCATCCATCCATCCATCCATCCATCCATCCATCCATCCATCCATCCATCCATCCATCCATCCATGTAATGTGAAGACACACGCCCAAACACACAATATCAGATACCCTCACACATCAACATGACACACGCCCAAACACACAATATCAGATACCCTCACACATCAACATGACACACGCCCAAACACACAATATCATATACCCTCACACATCAACATGACACACGCCCAAACACACAATATCAGATACCCTCACACATCAACATGACACACGCCCAAACACACAATATCAGATACCCTCACACATCAACATGACACACGCCCAAACACACAATATCAGATACCCTCACACATCAACATGACACACGCCCAAACACACAATATCAGATACCCTCACACATCAACATGACACACGCCCAAACACACAATATCAGATACCCTCACACATCAACATGACACACGCATGCTATAAATGGAGGAATACCAACCTTAAAGTGGGCCAGTAATTGATCCACCATATCTTCACTGGGGATTCCCTTCTCTGGCAGGCATATCCGGTCGTATCTGATGACGTGTCCAGAAATGAAGGTAGATTACGCCCATGTTTACACAAGTGTGAGTGCGTTGCCATGTTTCTAAATGTAAACACATTTCTCTTATCTGTCTGTGCACGTGTGTTTGTGTGCAGGAACCCATCTGTGTTGACATATTAACGTGTTCGTGCCCATAATTTGATTGACCATCAGCTCATCTATCGGTGATGTGGTCGGCATCACACCAGACTGCTCTAATTTACGAGAAAAAATCTCCGGTACCCATTTTCAGATAGAGTGAACTCCTAATCCATGTGAATACGAGAAAAATAAATTCGTCTGCATTTGGAAATTGAACCTGGATCTTCATGAGCAGTGTATTACCGCACTAACCACTGTGCCACCACCTTGTCCATGTCCCAGTGTGGGTGTACCTCTCCATCTTTCATAGTCATCATCATCATGTGCCATACCGGTTGGCGTAGGTGATCATGTCCCTCCACAATCTTCTATCTACAGTGCATCGTATCAGTTCTGTTGTTGACTGTTTTCCATGCCATGGCACCAAGCTATCCAGTATTTTCTCACTTTGTCGCCCGCGATCTCTCTTTCCTTTTATTTTGCCAGTTGTAACCAAGTATTCCAACTTTCCTCTTCTCATGATGCGCCAGAAAAATGTTGATTGTTTCTTTCTGATGTTTTTTAAGAGCTCCCTTTTTGTGTTGGCCTATTTGAGAACTTCCTCATTGGTCTTTTTATCTGTCCAGGGAACTTTCAACATTCTTCTGAGAAATCCCATCTCTGTAGCCTCTAATCGTCTTTTCATTTATTTGTCTACTGTCCATGATTCGCTTCCATAGGTCAGAATTGGTTCTATATAGCACCGATGAACTCTCTTTCTCATTTATATTGACATAGATTTGTTGCATAAGATATTTTTCATTTTCTGAAATGCTATTTTGGCCGGAGCTATTCTGCTTTTTATTTCTGTGGTGCATCTTCCATCTGATGTTATTATTGTGCCCAAGTATTTGAAACGTTGCACTTGTTTCAGATTTGTCTCGTTTATTTTTATGCTGCATGATGGTGATGATTGTTTCTTCGATATAACCATTACTTCTGTTTTCTTACTATTCAGACCGAGACCTTTTTTGTTGCTTTCTTTTACTATTATCTTTTTATTCACAGATCGATAAAGACATGCGCACCTTATGACGCCTTGCTGGGTAAGAACAGAACTTCCATTTTGCCCGGACATGGGTAATCGTTAGCATATGTCCAGAGACAAATAATAACAAATGAATATTATCATGGAGGGAAACTTCCGAGGCGACAGATCTGCGAATCATTTCAGGGGGAAGATCTATGTTTACAACACTCGGACGCAAATATATCCAGTCCGGCCCACACTGTTCACATCTATTCAACGTTTCTCCTTCAGTCTGTCCATGATTGACTTCATGTTGTCTTCTTGTGCGGTCCCTCTTGATTGCACCTCTGGAGTCGGTCTTGTTGACTCAGTTTCTGTTGTACCATAACATTCTCATAATTCAGTCTTTGATGACTCAGTTTCTGTTGTACCATAACATTCTCATAATTCAGTCTTTGATGACTCAGTTTCTATTGTACCATAACATTCTCATAATTCAGTCTTTGATGACTCAGTTTCTGTTGTACCATAACATTCTCATAATTCAGTCTTTGATGACTCAGTTTCTATTGTACCATAACATTCTCATAATTCAGTCTTTGATGACTCAGTTTCTGTTGTACCATAACATTCTCATAATTCAGTCTTTGATGACTCAGTTTCTATTGTACCATAACATTCTCATAATTCAGTCTTTGATGACTCAGTTTCTATTGTACCATAACATTGTCATAATTAAGTCTTTGATGACCCAGTTTCTGTTGTACCATAACATTCTCATAATTCAGTCTTTGATGACTCAGTTTCTGTTGTACCATAACTTTCTCATAATTCAGTCTTTGATGACCCAGTTTCTGTTGTACCATAACATTCTCATAATTCAGTCTTTGATGACTCAGTTTCTGTTGCGCCATAACATTCTCATAATTCAGTCTTTGATGACTCAGTTTCTATTGTACCATAACATTCTCATAATTCAGTCTTTGATGACTCAGTTTCTGACACACCATAACATTCTCATAATTCAGTCTTTGATGACCCAGTTTCTGTTGTACCATAACATTCTCATAATTCAGTCTTTGATGACCCAGTTTCTGTTGTACCATAACATTCTCATAATTCAGTCTTTGATGACTCAGTTTCTGTTGCGCCATAACATTCTCATAATTCAGTCTTTGATGACTCAGTTTCTATTGTACCATAACATTCTCATAATTCAGTCTTTGATGACTCAGTTTCTGTTGTACCATAACATTCTCATAATTCAGTCTTTGATGACTCAGTTTCTATTGTACCATAACATTCTCATAATTCAGTCTTTGATGACTCAGTTTCTATTGTACCATAACATTCTCATAATTCAGTCTTTGATGACTCAGTTTCTGTTGTACCATAACATTCTCATAATTCAGTCTTTGATGACTCAGTTTCTGTTGCGCCATAACATTCTCATAATTCAGTCTTTGATGACTCAGTTTCTATTGTACCATAACATTCTCATAATTCAGTCTTTGATGACCCAGTTTCTGTTGTACCATAACATTCTCATAATTCAGTCTTTGATGACTCAGTTTCTGTTGCGCCATAACATTCTCATAATTCAGTCTTTGATGACTCAGTTTCTATTGTACCATAACATTCTCATAATTCAGTCTTTGATGACTCAGTTTCTGTCACACCATAACATTCTGACCATGTAGTCTCCTGCAGGCTCGGCAGGCATGTCGAATATTTCATTCTCTGTTGTTCTCCAACATTGTCACAGATCTCGCAGATCCCTGGTCTCTGTGGCTCGTCAGACGTTGCTTGAAGTGGTAACATATGATATGAATTGATTTACTTTTGTTATATCATCATTGAATGTCTGATGTTAATGTTGCGTACCAATCTGTATACATCTCAGCCTATCTGAACATGTTAGCATGTACACATTAATGTATGTGTACTATGATTGCCAAGAAAGTTTCGCATTTTAACTAAGAAATCGCTAAAGTAAACGGACAATGCCATGTGTTATTGTAAGGATAAACTATTTGCTGACATTTCCCGTGAGTGCAATGTGTGTGTGGTTGCCGTGTGGAAGACGGGGAAATAAGCGGATTTGTGAGTCGGTCAAAAAAAGGTAACACTTAATTGTAAAGGAATCAAGACACGGACAAAGGTGGAAAAAAAACATCATAGAAAAAAACATCGCGGAAAAGAACATCACAGAAAAAACATCGCAGGTAAATTTCATCTCTAGGATAATTCCTCGCAGGATTCTTGAATTATAAATGTAGAATTTCATGATCCTGAGTATACTGGAAATAAAACTGAGCACAATTTATTGACACCACAACACTGCAAAAGGTGAATATAAACAGTCGAATAAAGATATAGATGTTGAGAAATGCGGGAGTGGCGACTAGAGTAAAACGTTTGTAGGACTTCAGCCGACAACTCAAACATTAAATCATACCTCGCAGCTTATCTGCACCTTATTACTGAACTTTTGCTCTGAAGCCATTAGTGTGCACAATAAAACGTTTGTAGGATTGGCACTGACAGCCCAGAGTACGGGAGTGGACGTGAAGTCATTCAAGAGGACGTCCATATAACACGTCACATATTCAGTGCTAAAATACTTCGCACACATTTGATATTATTTCTTAATTCTGACAAATCAATACTAATATTTATGTTGTTGGTTCTTTTACTTGCTATTACAAGATTTATATTATTTCTGTCCGTTCATGTTGATGTTGTCAATTTGCTGATTGTTGCTGTGTTGGTGTTCATGACGGTTATACAACTGCGAGAAGCGCGTGGTCGTGCGCAGAAATCCACTGTTTCGATGGCTTGAAATGAGGGCGCACGGTGTTCGAAACCCGCGGTAGAAAGGATTTTTTCAATGTGGCGGTTTGGGGTAGGGTGAGGTGGGAGGGGGGGGGGATTGAAATAAAAATCCTGAGTCTCACACGTCGTGAAGACTACCTTGACCAAACGGCCTTTATCCCTCTGGTCCTGTTGTGAACCCCTCAGACATACACCAGCAATGGTAATATGCATCGTCAAGATAATTTATTAAAAAAAATATATAACCGCTTGTTTTTCAATTAAAATATATATATAAATATAATTGTGTATTTAGCATTGCATCCGCACACTAAATTCCACTTACGTCAAACCTAGTCTGTGCAAAATATAAACATCATCTTTTTCCTGTTGTCCCTTTGAATCTGCTAAATCTAAACAGCATCTTTTTCCTGTTGTCCCTTTGAATCTGCTAAATCTAAACAGCTTCTTTTTCCTGTTGTCATTTTGAATCTGCTAAATCTAAACAGCATCTTTTTCCTGTTGTCCCTTTGAATCTGCTAAATCTAAACAGCATCTTTTCCCGTTGTCCTTTTGAATCTGCTAAATCTAAACAGCATCTTTTCCCGTTGTCCTTTTGAATCTGCTAATCTAAACAGCATCTTTTCCCGTTGTCCTTTTGAATCTGCTAAATCTAAACAGCATCTTTTCCCGTTGTCCTTTTGAATCTGCTAAATCTAAACAGCATCTTTTCCCGTTGTCCTTTTGAATCTGCTAAATCTAAACAGCATCTTTTCCCGTTGTCCTTTTGAATCTGCTAAATCTAAACAGCATCTTTTCCCGTTGTCCTTTTGAATCTGCTAAATCTAAACAGCATCTTTTCCCGTTGTCCTTTTGAATCTGCTAAATCTAAACAGCATCTTTTCCCGTTGTCCTTTTGAATCTGCTAAATCTAAACAGCATCTTTTCCCGTTGTCCTTTTGAATCTGCTAAATCTAAACAGCATCTTTTCCCGTTGTCCTTTTGAATCTGCTAAATCTAAACAGCATCTTTTCCCGTTGTCCTTTTGAATCTGCTAAATCGCGTCAGCACAACAATCAGCATATAACCCTGTATTCTTGATATCTGCAGTTTATTACTTAACTTTACTTCTAACTATTCCTCTACTTCTTCTTCTACCTTTCAACTCCCTGTGGAGCATAGGTATCCAGCAAACACTTTCCAAGACGTTCTATTTCTTGCCATTCTTTTAAGATCATTCCATGTCTTGCCATCATCTTCATGTCTGCTTCCATTTATCTTCCACAAGAATATCAACTTCTAACTATTCTGTGCTGGTAATTCTAGTTCCTTTAGTCTTGCTTCATTTAACCAACACACTTGTTAGATTTCGTATATTTATAATTACTTCACATTGTGACTTGTGATTATGCGAATCATAATATTCGTGGTCTTGGTTCAGATGAGTTCGCCGACACTATACTAGCCCTTGGTTCTTTTTACCTTTGTACCATCAAATATTCTCATTCTGTCTATTTACATTATTACCCTGCCACACACACACAATCTTGCGTTGAATTTTCCTGGAAATGAATTCCCTGCGATTAATTTTCTTGCTTTGATATTTACCTGCAGTGATATTTACCTGCGGTGATATTTATCTGCGGTGATATTTACCTGCGGTGATATTTATCTGCGGTGATATTTATCTGCGGTGATATTTACCTGCGATGAATTTTTTCGGAGATGAATTTTTACCTGCAATGAAATTTCCCCGCAATGAAATTTCCCCGCAATATTTTTATCTGCGATGTGTTTTCTATGATGTTATTTCCTCGATGTTTTTTTTTTGTGATGTTACTTCCTCGATGTTTTTTTATTTACCGTGAACCAGACACGGACATGAAAATGGATCGAAACTTGAGTCCTTCAGTACGGAACCATCCGTCATGGCGATGCACTTCATCCATCACTCCTTCACTTCATCCATCACTCCTTCGCCTTCTTGATGCATTTATTGTACACATTTTCGAGGTTGGCCTCCAAAGCACGTCTCCAATTTAGTAATCAAATCCACAATTTCTACTTCACACGTCACCCTCACACGTACCCTCACACGGCACCCTCACACGGCACCCTCACACGCCATGCACTTATGGACAAATGATCCTCGAGTGCCGTCTCCGCATCGAAGGTTGGCTACCATGGAACGCCATTCCGCTCTGTCTCTTTCTTTGGTGGTGCAGGTCTGACTTGTCCATATTTTGATGTTACTTGTTCAAGTTAGTCTTGGTCTGCCTCTGCCTCTTTTACTTTGTATTTTCTCTCCAAGATTACTTTTAGTAGACTGCTGTGTCTTTTAACATGGCCCGAAAAATCTCATTTGTCTTGTGTGAATTGTGTTTAGAAGGTCTCTTTCATTTTTAGTTGTTTTAAGACTTCATCATTTGTTTTTTGGGACTTCCGGTTTCAAGATGGCGCGGTCATGATTGCGTAAACGTTCACTGTTACGTTTTTTGTGCCGGAAAGATGGTTAACTCTATCTTTGCAATGCAGATCAGTGTATAGATCAGAAGTTCCACTGTTTTGAACTTCCCCGGTGAAGCGGAGTACATGCATGTGATCTGAAATCCTCTACAGTGTGCGTGATAGTGTGTTCTGTGTTGATTGCAATATACGTCATCGTTGGAATACCGGTCAATATGACGGTTAGGCGTCAGGAACTTTTAATTGCTGTGTCTGAAAAGTGTTCCATGTTGCAGTTTCCGCATATTCCAAGTCCGGCTTGCTGCAGGAGCTACTGAGTTAAGTGCTCTGTGCACACCGTGAGCTGTGTGTATCATCCGTGTTGATCATGTTTCGATATTCCAATGGTTTACGATGAATGCTGATATCGTATGACAGGGAACAGTTGGCTGTGTTCACTTTCTGTGCAGTTTCGCCTTATGTCTTTTGGCGTGTGCTGAGACGGCTATGATGGGGACTACAGCTACCTTTCTTTGTTTTGGAGATGAGTTAATGATTCGGATGATTCCACTGGCACGGACGGTTGAGCAATTATGGATTTTGATTCGTTTGCAGTGATACCGGGGCCTTCCATAACCATAGCCATAATCATTTGTTTTTTTTTTTCTTTCCACACAATTCTTCATATTCTTCTATAAATCCACATTTCAGAGGCTTCAGTTTTGTGTTCTGTTTTCTCGTCTAACGTCCATGTTTCTGCACCATATAGAAATGTTGAGAAGATATAACATTTTGCCATTATTTGTTTTAGCCCTGGTGTTATTTGTTTTGATCTTTGTATATTTTGTGGCAGTCTTTGTTTTCTTATTATCTCGTTGATCTATCTTCTGTACTCTTATCTTGTTATTTGTTTTGGTATTTGTTCTTGTCATTTCTTGCTATCTTCTACTTTCATTATATATATATGTTAGTATATAGAGACACACAACTCTTCATCATTATAGTTTTCGAACAAATATAATATAGTCTTTATTGTTGACATCCTCTTCAAAACTTTAACAACAGTTAACACTGGTTCCGTACAATGAACAAACTATACTGTCCTCTTATAATCTAAATGTTCCTTTATTGTTACAGTGTTGAGCCATTCGGCGACGTATATTCACAAGTAACGCTCGTGATCGTATATAAGTTAACTCTCAATCTTATAGACCTTACTTACTTACTTCTAAACCTAAACCACATAAATCTCTGTGCGAACTCTATTAGTCAAACTCTTGATTTCTCTACTCTAACTCCAGGCAGGTTCACTACTCTCTCCTACTCATCTGACCAGTTTTGTACAATGAACAAACTATATGGTCCTCTTATAATCTAAATGTTCCTTTAAGTGCTGCGTATAGAGTCTAAGTTCTCTTTATCTAAATCCAAGTTCTCTTCTGTGTGTTCTGTTCTGTATCTATTAATCTATGATCTAAGTTTCTCTCCTCTGTCTTGTTGTGTCTCGTGTTCTCTATCTTCTTGTCTTTCTGCCTTGTGTTCTTGTTTCCAGTCTAGTCATGGCCTTTTAGTGTCCATTTAGCCACCCCCACCTGGCCAAAGCATCATGGGAATCTAGTCTAGATACGGCTTATCTTTCGTCTGTCTGCAGTCACTCTTTCGTTAGCTCCGCCTTTTAAAATTATGTCCATGGTCTTATTG
Organism: Megaustenia siamemsis; assembly: GCA_032433765.1. Lineage (NCBI taxonomy): Eukaryota > Metazoa > Mollusca > Gastropoda > Stylommatophora > Ariophantidae > Megaustenia > Megaustenia siamemsis. Next base: position 45,432,835 of record JAVIAB010000117.1, on the reverse strand, counting down.
CTTTAAGTGTCCTGTCGACCTGTCAATCTTCCTAAGTATCGTTCCCTAACAACTAAAATTTTCATTGGCCCTTTGATTACGTGCGGCTATTTGTTCGTCAGAATCCTTTCATCTCAGACTGTCTATCTGTACTTCAAAGTCGCCTGCCGACACAAGAATCAGCCCTTCAAAGGATGTTTCCGGGCTAGTCGTATTATAGCTATCTGATGTTCCTGTATCTGATATGCTACCTGTTCGACGGGGTCCAGCGTCAAGCGTCATTGCGTTACGCAACTTTGTCGGTCATTTCTACGCTCAGGCTGAACACCAGTACGCACCTCCCTTGTAATCTTAAAGCCGCTTACGCCACCGCGTCTGAGTTCTTAACGTCTCCTTGCCAATCCTTTAGACATGACTTTAATTCCACGCCGCCTAAAACTATTTTACCTCCTATCATCGTCGTATCGTATCATTCTTTTATTCTTCTGTCTATCGTCATATTCTTCTTCTCTCTTCCCATTAATGTTCATGGCTGAGTCACACTGTAACAGTTTTTCATAGCATTAAAATTGCCTTTTTTGCCATTTCTGTTCATTTGTTTATTTCAGTTGTACATTTTCCATCACTGGTTATAGTATGGCTAAGGTAGTTGTAGCTCTGAACTGTCTCCAGGTCTATTCCTTCAACTTTGATATTCACTTGTAGGTTTTGAATATTATCTTTGTTCATAGTTTTAGATTTATTATATTAATGATATTCATGTCTAATCTAGATTTTTGCGCGTCATGTTTATTTCATTAAGTCATTGTTGTAGCATATCTTAGTTTTGGTGCACGCCCCCCCCCCCTTTTCCCCCCATTTACACTAACCGGCCTCTCACAAAATTGGTTGTGTCGTGCCTGTTGAGTTTGTGAGAGGGATCGTTGAATGCCAGTCACATCATCTGTGGTAGCGAAGTGGTTTGTGCACTTAGGTGGCGTAGCATATGGCGGCCTGAAGGAGCAGTTGCCTTATCACTCTTAGGGGCCGCAACATACAAACAAAAATGGTTATAATAAATTTAAAAAGAATAGTAATAATAAATAAGACAGAATAGTAATAATTAAAAAAATAAAATAGTAATAATAAATAAAACAGAATAGTAATAATTAAAAAAATAAAATAGTAATAATAAATAAAAAAGAGAATAGTAATAATAAATAAAAAAGAATAGTAATAATAAATAAAAAAGAGAATAGTAATAATAAATAAAAATAATAGTAATAATAAATAAAAAAGAATAGTAATTATAAATAAAAAAGAATAGTAATAATAAATAAAAAAGAATAGTAATTATAAATAAAAAAGAGAACAGTAATAATAAAAAAGAGAATAGTAATAATAAAAAAAGAATAGTATTAATAAATAAAAGAATATTAATAATAAATAAAAAGCATAGTAATAATACATTTAAAAAAAAAAAGAATAGTAATAATAAATTAGAATATAATAATAAAAAAGGCAGGTTGGGAAACAATTCGCACCTTTTTCTGGCGTTGACAACCCACGTGACGTCCTGCTGCATTCGTTCACTATTCACGTGGTCAGTCCCAAAAATTATGGCGGTTTGTTAACGGAGTGTCTTCCCTCAGTTTTAACCAAGCCAGTTGAAATAGACAAGCGAGATTTCTTCTGGGATAGTAAGGCGGCCTGGCATCATGCTACCCACCATCAATAAATGTGTCTGGATCAAGACTATGGCCACTAACACAGTAATAACCAATCACAGTATGGCATGCTGGGTATTTTTGTAGCGCATCTGTTCTGTACTAATTGTTACAAAATGTTTATGTTCGTTCACAAAAATGTGTTTGCGTGCATGCATAAAACAACACTCGATAATGTTCAATTCAATCACAAAAACTCAAGTTCAAATAATCATTGATTACATATTTTATCATTTGGCCAGGGCGTCCAACAATTTAGGTCACTCAGTGCTAAAAATGGCCAATAACTCCCACTGAAAATTATCAATAACACGCACCGAAAATGACCAATAACTTGCACTGAAAATGACCAACAACTAGCACTGAAAAAAGCCAGTAACTTGCACTGAAAAATGGTAAGTAACTTTCACTAAATATGGTCAGTAACTCACACTGAAAATGGCTAGAAACTCTCACTAAAATGGCCAGTTAACTCGCACTGAAAATGGCCAGTAACTAGCACTAAAAATGGTAAGTCACTTGCAATAAATATGGCCAGTAACTCGCACTAAAAATGGCCAGTGACTAGCACTAAAAATGGTCAGTAACTCGCACTAAATATGGTCAGTAACTCGCAATAAATATGGTCAGTAACTCGCACTAAATATGGTCAGTAACTTACACTAAATATGGTCAGTAACTCGCAATAAAAATGGCCAGTAACTCGCACTAAAAAGAGCTAGTAACTAGCACTAAAAATGGTCAGTAACGCGCACTAAAAATGGCTAGTAACTGGCACTAAAATTGGTAAGTCACTCGCACTAAAAATGGCCAATAACTAGCACTAAAAATGGTAAGTAACTCGCACTAAAAATGGCCAATAGCTCGCACTAAAAATAACCACTAACTCACACTAAATATGGCCAGTAACTCGCATTAAAAAAAACCCCCACTAACTTGCACTAAAAATGGTAAGTAACTTGCACTAAATATGGTCAGTAACTCGCACTAAAAATTGCTAGTAACTCGCACTAAAAATGGTAAGTAACTTGCACTAAATATGGTCAGTAACTCGCACTAAATATGGCCAGTAACTCGCATAAAAAACCACTAACTCGCACTAAAAGTGGTAAGTAACTTGCACTAAATATGTTCAGTAACTCACACTAAAAATGGCCAATAACTCACACTAAAAATAACCACTAACTCACACTAAAAATGGCCAGTAACTCACACTAAAAATAGCCAGTAACTCACACTATTATAGACAGTAACTCACACTAAATATGGTCAGTAACTAGCACAAAAAATGGCCAGTAACTCACACTAAAAATAACCACTAACTCACACTAAAAATGACCAGTAACTCACACTAAAAATAACCACTAACTCACACTAAAAATGGCCCGTAACTCACACTAAAAATAACCACTAACTCACACTAAAAATAACCACTAATTCACACTAAAAATAACTAGTAACTTTAATAAAAAATGGCCAGTAACTAGCACTAAAATGGCCAGTAACTTTTATTAAAAATAACCAGTAACTTTCACTAAAAATGGCCAGTAACTCACACTAAAAATGGCCAGTAACTCACACTAAAAATAACCACTAACTCACACTAAAAATGGCCAATAACTCACATTAAAAATAACCACTAACTCACACTAAAAATAACCACTAACTCACACTAAAAATGGCCAGTAAGTCACACTAAAAATAACCAGTAACTTTCACTAAAAATAACTACTAACTTTAATAAAAAATGGCCAGTAACGTGCACTAAAATGGCCAGTAACTTTTACTAAAAATAACCAGTAACTTTCACTAAAAATGGCCAGTAACTCACACTAAAAATAACCACTAACTCACACTAAAAATAACCACTAACTCACACTAAAAATAACCACTAACTCACACTAAAAATAACCACTAACTCACACTAAAAATAACCACTAAATCACACTAAAAATGAACAGTAACTTTCACTAAAAATGGCCAGTAACTTTCATTAAAAAGGGCCAGTAACTTTCACTAAAAATGGCCAGTAACTTTCGCTAAAAATAGTAACTTTCGCTAAAAATGGCCAGTAACTTGCACTTAAAATGGCCAGTAACTTTCACTAAAAATGGCCAGTAACTTTCACTAAAAATGGTTAGTAACTTTCACTAAAAATGGCCAGTAACTTTCACTAAAAATGGCCAGTAACTTTCGCTAAAAATAGTAACTTTCGCTAAAAATGGCCAGTAACTTGCACTTAAAATGGCCAGTAACTTTCACTAAAAATGGCCAGTAACTTTCACTAAAAATGGTTAGTAACTTTCACTAAAAATGGCCAGTAACTTTCACTAAAAATGGCCAGTAACTCGCACTGAAAATGATCAGTAACTCATGGATGACTTCCAGGGTCAGGACCTCTCCTGTAAAGGTCTAAAAACAGACCAACTAGTTTGGCCAAGGCGACTATAATCCGAAGATATCAGGCAGTCCTATTCATGAAAGGCTTTGCTTAAGTCAGATGTGTTGATCCGAGAGGCGCAAATACCATAGCTTGTTGTAAACCCCAACGCATTGACGCCCATTTAGCGTCTTTTTAAGGACGGATAATGAAAAAGAGCAGTCGTTTGTTGGAACATAAAAGTCGAACAATCATTCAAACAAGACATAAGACATGGCCAATTTCTTATGTGATAAATTCAAGGAACATAAACCTAACCTAATTGCGCGGTTCGAGAATGCTTCTCTAGCGTAGACTTCTGTAGAGAGAAAAATGTCTTCTTCGAACTCGACTTTCCTGATATGTGGCTCCTGGTGCAGCTTCATAAGGTTGTCATAGAAATAGAAGACGCTTTCGTCCTCCATGTTGGCCAGCGAGACAATCTGGAAAGCCAAAAATCACTAATTGTCATTTATTTGTTAAGACATAAAGTGGATAAAATAAATATGGAGAGATTCGCTGCTGCCCTCTAGTGAGTCTCAAAGACACGGATGAAGAGCGCAGTTACGGTCACCTCAGAGTAGACCCACATGTACGAACTCCGTGGCACGGCATGTGGTCTATTTTGTGTAGATTTCCAATAACTTTGATCTGGGCAGCGGTCGTGTTTGGTCTAATCTTTTCGATTTTTAACTGCCAATGGTTCTTTAACGTGCGCATGGTGTACGTACACGGAACCTCCTGTTTCTCTTGCCGTTATGAGAGAGTGAGAGTGAGAGAGAGAGAGAGAGAGAGAGAGAGAGAGAGAGAAAGAGCTAGACATGTGATCTTACTGGCCAGAGATCATAGGACGGTTCAGCCGCGAAGAGAACATTTTGTTGCCGCTGACGGGACTCAAACCCGCAACCTTCTTGTCCAGAGCTCGACGTCTTGGTTCTTAACCATCCAGATCCAATGGCGGAAACGATAACATCTGCCCACGCAGTCTTGCACATTAGTATTTGATGTTAAGTACAACATGACGTAACAGCCCGTCTACCAGAACTTCGTCAACTGACACTTTATTAGCAACTTTCACCCTCATATTTCATTAATTATCTACCAGTCTGTAAGATTACATTTATTTTCTCACATCTACCAGTCTGTAAGATTACATTTATTTTCTCACATCTACCAGTCTGTAAGATTACATTTATTTTCTCACATCTACCAGTCTGTAAGATTACATTTATTTTCTCACATCTACCAGTCTGTAAGATTGCATTTATTTTCTCACATCTACCAGTCTGTAAGATTACATTTATTTTCTCACATCTACCAGTCTGTAAGATTACATTTATTTTCTCACATCTACCAGTCTGTAAGATTACATTTATTTTCTCACATCTACCAGTCTGTAAGATTACATTTATTTTCTCACATCTACCAGTCTGTAAGATTACATTTATTTTCTCACATCTACCAGTCTGTAAGATTACATTTATTTTCTCACATCTACCAGTCTGTAAGATTACATTTATTTTCTCACATCTAACAGTCTGTAAGATTACTTTTATTTTCTCACATCTAACAGTCTGTAAGATTACATTTATTTTCTCACATCTACCAGTCTGAAAGATTACATTTATTTTCTCACATCTACCAGTCTGTAAGATTACATTTACTTTCTCACATCTACCAGTCTGTAAGATTACATTTATTTTCTCACATCTACCAGTCTGTAAGATTACATTTATTTTCTCACATCTAACAGTCTGTAAGATTACTTTTATTTTCTCACATCTAACAGTCTGTAAGATTACATTTATTTTCTCACATCTACCAGTCTGAAAGATTACATTTATTTTCTCACATCTACCAGTCTGTAAGATTACATTTACTTTCTCACATCTACCAGTCTGTAAGATTACATTTATTTTCTCACATCTACCAGTCTGTAAGATTACTTTTATTTTCTCACATCTAACAGTCTGTAAGATTACATTTATTTTCTCACATCTACCAGTCTGAAAGATTACATTTATTTTCTCACATCTACCAGTCTGTAAGATTACTTTTATTTTCTCACATCTAACAGTCTGTAAGATTACATTTATTTTCTCACATCTACCAGTCTGTAAGATTACATTTACTTTCTCACATCTACCAGTCTGTAAGATTACATTTATTTTCTCACATCTACCAGTCTGTAAGATTACATTTATTTTCTCACATCTACCAGTCTGTAAGATTACATTTATTTTCTCACATCTACCAGTCTGTAAGATTACATTTATTTTCTCACATCTACCAGTCTGTAAGATTACATTTATTTTCTCACTTTTTGTTGGATGTACATCGGTCCTATTGTAGTGTTTTTAAAGACACATTGACTACATGTGATGATGTACATTGACTATATGTGATGATGCACATTGACTACATGTAATAATGCACATTGACTATATGTGATGATGCACATTGACTATATGTGATGATGTACATTGACTACATGTGATGATGCACATTGACTATATGTGATGATGCACATTGACTACACGTGATGATGTACATTGACTATATGTGATGATGCACATTGACTATATGTGATGATGTACATTGTCTATATGTGATGATGCACATTGACTACACGTGATGATGTACATTGACTATACGTGATGATGCACATTGACTATATGTGATGATGTACATTGACTACATGTGATGATGCACATTGACTATACGTGATGATGCACATTGACTACATGTGATGATGACGAGAGCATCTCATATATGACTTCACAAGTGTTCTTGACAGCCAAACATTGACTGGTAAACTCACCAATCACCATATATTGTTGTATATCAAATTTGTTATCGTCGTCTTGATCTATGGTTATAATTCATACTATGACTAGATGAGAACAAGTTATCATTATACGTCTCACAACAGGGCATAGTCGACTCCACAGTCACATTTGTACAAAATTCAAGATCGGCAATTCAGCTACATGTACATGTGGACAGGCGCTACAGACTGCTGAACACATACTTCAAGGCTGTACTGAATATAGTAAACAGGAAAACCCATTGCCCTATGACACTAATGACAGAATTACAAAAGACAGTAAAATTTATATCGGAAACGACATCTCAGATATAGACAATACTTCAGGCGAACAAAATATAGATAGATAGATCTTACCTAAGTAAGAGATGCCAAAAACCTTTCGATAAAATTCCATCTTTTTGTATTTTCTTCTCTAGTTCTGCCGTAAGGGTCTGTAAAATCAGAATATTTAAAAGAAATGCTGAAATCAGGAAATATAGAATAATATTCTGTTATAACCATTAACCGTCGTTGGATTTGTTCGCTGCCCTTTACATTCAGCTCTTTCATGTAGGTAGGTGTAACGTGTACGTACTACGTCATAATGATGGCCGGTTGTATATCTCTAACAGTACCGTCCATATATCCCTCCCTAACAGTATCGTCCGTATATCCCTAACAGCACCGTACGTATATCCCTAACAGTACCGTCCATATATCCCTAACAGTACCGTCCATATATCCCTCCCTAACAGTATCGTCCGTATATCACTAACAGTACCGTCCATATATCCCTCCCTAACAGTATCGTCCGTATATCCCTAACAGCACCGTATGTATATCCCTAACAGTACCGTCCATATATCCCTAACAGTACCGTCCATATATCCCTCATTAACAGTATCGTCCGTATATCCCTAACAGTACCGTCCATATATCCCTCCCTAACAGCACCGTACGTATATCCCTAACAGTACCGTCCATATATACCCTAATAGTACCGTGCGTGTATCCCTAGGAGTACCGTCCGTATATCCTTAACAGTACCGTCTATATATCCCTAACAGTACCGTCCATATATCCATAACGGTACCGTCCGTATATCTTTAACAGTACCGTCTATATATCCCTAACAGTACCGTCCATATATCCCGAATCAGCACCGTCCGTATATCCCTAACAGTAACGTCCATTTATCTTTAACAGTACCGTCCGCGTATACCTAAGAGTATCGCCCATATAACACTAACAGTACCGCCAATATAACCCTAACAGTACCGCCCATATAACCCTAACAGTACCGTCCATATAACCCTAACAGTACCGCCCATATAACCCTAAGAGTACCGCCCACATAACCCTAACAGTACCGCCCATATAACCCTAACAGTACCGTCCATATAACCCTAACAACGCCGCCCATATAACCCTAACAGTACCGCCCATATAACCCTAACAGTACCGTCCATATAACCCTAACAGTACCGCCCATATAACCCTAAGAGTACCGCCCACATAACCCTAACAGTACCGCCCATATAACCCTAACAGTACCGTCCATATAACCCTAACAGTACCGCCCATATAACCCTAACATTACCGCCAATATAACCCTAACAGTACCGCCCATATAACCCTAACAGTACCGTCCATATAACCCTAACAGTACCGTCCATATAACCCTAACAGTACCGCCCATATAACCCTAACAGTACCGTCCATATAACACTAACAGTACCGTCCATATAACCCTAACATTACCGTCCATATAACCCTAACAGTACCGTCCATATAACCCTAACAGTACCTTCCATATTACCCTAACATTACCGTCCATATTACCCTAACAGTACCGTCCATATAACCCTAACAGTACCGTCCATATAACCCTAACAGTACAGCCCATATAACCCTAACAGTACCGTCCATATAACCCTAACAGTACCTTCCATATAACCCTAACAGTACCGCCCATATAACCCTAAGAGTACCGCCCATATAACCCTAACAGTGCCGTCCATATAACCCTAACAGTACCGTCCATATAACCCTAGCAGTACCGTCCATATAACCCTAACAGTACCGCCCATATAACCCTAACAGTACCGTCCATATAACCCTAACAGTACCGTCCATATAACCCTAACAGTACCGCCCATATAACCCTAACAGTACCGTCCATATAACCCTAACAGTACCGCCCATATAACCCTAACAGTATCGCCCATATAACCCTAACAGTACTGCCCATATAACATTAACAGTACCGCCCATATAACCCTAACAGTACCGCCAATATAACCCTAACAGTACCGCCCATATAACCCTAACAGTACCGTCCATATAACCCTACAGTACTGCCCATATAACCCTAACAGTACCGTCCATATAACCCTAACAGTACCGTCCATATAACCCTAACAGTACCGTCCATATAACCCTAACAGTACCGTCCATATAACCCTAACAGTACTGCCCATATAACCCTAACAGTACCGTCCATATAACCCTAACAGTACCGTCCATATAACCCTAACAGTACTGCCCATATAACCCTAACAGTACCGTCCATATAACCCTAACAGTACCGCCCATATAACCCTAACAGTACCGTCCATATAACCCTAACAGTACCGTCCATATAACGCTAATAGTACCGCCCATATAACCCTCAGAGTACCGTCCATATAACCCTAAGAGTACCGTCCATATAACCCTAACAGTACCGTCCATATAACCCTAACAGTACCGTCCATAAAACCCTAATAGTATCGCCCATATAACCCTAAGAGTACCGCCCATATAACCCTAGAGTACCGTCCATATAACACTAACAGTACCGCCCATATAACCCTAACAGTACCGCCCATATAACCCTAACAGTACCGTCCATATAACCCTAACAGTACCTCCCATATAAACCTAACAGTACCGCCCATATAACCCTAACAGTACCGTGCATATAACCCTAACAGTACCGTCCATATAACCCTAACAGTACCGTCCATATAACCCTAACAGTACCGTCCATATAACCCTAACAGTAGCGTCCATATAACGCTAATAGTACCGCCCATATAACTTTAACAGTACCGTCCATATAACGGGGAGGTTGGTGGAGGACTTGTGAACCAGTTGATCGTTTCATACAGCGAGGATTGATGGGGAGGGGGGACTTGTGAACCAGTTGATCGTTTTATACTGCGGGGATTGCTGGGGAGGGGGGGGGACTTGTGAACCAGTTGATCGTTTCATACAGCGGGGATTGCTGGGGAGGGGGACTTGTGAATCAGTTGATCGTTTCATACTGCGGGGATTGCAGGAGAGAACTTGTGAACCAGTTGAACGTTTCACGTTGTGAGTTTTTTTCACGGGAGGAGATTTCAGCACTTACGGATAGTTGTTTGATGTGCGATAGGGATAACTCGACGACTAGCAACTAAAAAAGTTATGTGAAATCAGGATATTTAAACGGAATGGTTTTATATGAAATCAGGATATTTAAACAGAATGGTTTTATATGAAATCAGGACATTTAAACGTAATGGTTTTATATGAAATAAGGACATTTAAATGGAATGGTTTTATATGAAATAAGGACATTTAAACGGAAATGGTTTTATATGAAATAGGACATTTAAACAGAATGGCGTTATATGAAATCAGGACATTTAAACGGAACGGTTTTATATGAAATCAGGACATTTAAACGGAATGATTTTATATGAACTCGGGACATTTAAACGGAACGGTTTTATATGAAATCAGGACATTTAAACGGAACGGTTTTATATGAAATCAGGACATTTAAACGGAATGGTTTTATACGAAATCAGGACATTTAAACGGAATGGTTTTATATGAAATCAGGACATTTAAACGGAACGGTTTTATATGAAATCAGGACATTTAAACGGAACGGTTTTATATGAAATCAGGACATTTAAACGGAATGGTTTTATATGAACTCGGGACATTTAAACGGAATGGTTTTATATGAAATAAAGACATTTAAACGGAATGGTTTTATATGAAATCAGGACATTTAAACGGAATGTTTTTTATTTGAAATCAGGAAATATCAAATAATGGGTTTGTGTATTTTGCTTACAACAAGATAACACCGAGTAGTGAGCCAACACCAACCTCCTTCCTGATGCAGGCCTCGATGTGATCACAGCTGTCCTTCGTGTCCGCCAAGGCCACCATCTCGTGTAGCTGCTGTCTGTGGCGTATCGAGTAGGGCACGTAATCGTCGTTCACCCGCTGAAACAGGACTGGTTCACTGCGGAGGTTGAGGATGATGATTTCCTGTAGGGAAACAGGTTTCCTTGATGTGCTTTTGTTCATTTATTGTGTCTAATTGATGGACGTTACAATTTATGCTTTAGTAACTAAATATAGCTTTAGCATAATGACATTTGTATTTTAATTGTATTTAGCAAAAACCAATTATTGCTTATGCATTTCAATTAAAAAAAAAAGTTTAATATGTGATTTTGCACTCATTAAAAACATTTTATAATTAACACATACATTTACTAATTTATAAATTTGTTGTTGTGGTGTCTATACACCAAATTGAGGTATAGATTTGATCTATTTGATCTAAATATCTATACATCACGTATGAATACATCACGTATGAATACATCACGTATGAATACATCACGTATGAATACATCACCTTAAAAAAACTGATTTTAGAATCGTACTTTTAAAAAAAAGTTCAATTAAGGTCCAAACTGTTGGATTGTATTTTATATGTTTCCTGAAGCAACCTGAAGCAAAAATAACGGACTCAGCCTTAATAGCAAAAAGACAGAAGTAATGGTAACAACAAAGAAAAAGACATCACCTCAGAGCAAAATAAAGACAAGTGGAACAATATTAAAACAGGTAAATGAATTTAAATATTTGGGAACTTTGTTAACCTCAGACGGAAGATGTACAAAAGAGGTGAGATGCAGAATGGCTCAGGCAAAAGCAGCTTTCCAAAAAATGAGGAAGATACTATGCAATCCATTTTTGACAATAGAAACAAGAAAAAGAGTTCTTAAATGTTATGTAGAGCCAGTCTTAACATATGGATGCGAATCATGGACAATAGGACAACACACAAGAAAATCGCTGGAGTCTGTAGAAATGTGGTTTTACAGAAGAATGTTGAGAATACCATGGACAGCTAAGAAGAGTAATGAAAATGTTCTGAAAGAAGTCAAAGCAAAAAGAGAGCCAATTTCCAATATTAGGAAGAAACAATCATCATTTTTTGGCCATGTAATGAGAAGAGAACAACTGGAATATATTGTAACAACTGGAAAAATTGAGGGACGAAGAGATAGAAGGAAGCAAAGAGTAAAAATACTAGACAGCTTAAGAGAATGGCTTGGCAAAAGGTCAACAACAGAAATGATAAATAACTGTCGAAATCGAAAGTTGTGGAGAGACATGATCACCTACGCCAGTAGGCCCGGTACTAGATGATGATGAAACAACCTTTGTATTGTATTTGAACACATCGCTGTCAATAAAACAGATGCAGACATATATAGTCCAATGTTTACAACAAATGGATTTTGAGAAGAAAAGGAATTCGAGACACGCGTGACTTTATTGCAGGTAAGGCTTCGTGTTATTATGCCAACGATGTAATGGTATGTAACATAATTGGATATCGCGTGGTTTATGATTTTTATAGATTTTATTTGTGCACATCTCAGTTTCTATACGTTTCGTAATTATCATATGTATAATATATCTATTAAATCTATTCAACTTTTGTGAATAATCGTTTATATATTTAAAACTTATGAGTCGAATGTTTTATGTATGTACACAAATGGTGATAACAAATACCACATGTGGTACATGTTGTAATTACTGAATGTAAATGGCACATTAATATCATCCTTCGTGCTGAATGTAAATTAAATTACATATCATCAGACACATACACCGTAATCATCATGTTGATGATACTGTCTTGATCAAATGATTGGCAAGAAATGTTAGACTTTATAGTGAAGGAAAGCAACAATGAATAACTCAGCCCTAATAGCAAAACGACAGAAGTAATGGTAGCAACAAAGAAAAAGACATCACCGTAATGCACAATGAAGATAAGTGGAACAATAATAAAACAGGTAAATTAATTTAGATATCTGGGAACAATGTTTACCTCAGATGGTAGATGTACAGCAAAGGTGAGAAGCAGAATAACTCAGGCAAGCGCATATTTTAAAAAAAATGAGGATGATACTGTGCAATCCATTTTTGAGTATAGAGACAAGGTAAAAAGAGTTCTTAAATGTTATATAGAACCTTTCTTAACATATGAATGTGAGTCATGGACAATAGCACAACAGACAAGAATCAGTGGGGGCTGTAAGTTTTATAGAAGAATGTTGAGAATATCATGGACGGCTAAACAAGAGTAATGAAAACGTTCTTAAAGAGGCCACAGCAAAATGGAAAGCTAATTTCCAATATTCATCATCAACATCACGAAGTACCGTGCCTGCTGGCGTAGGTGATCATGTCTCTCCACAACTTTCTATCTCGACAGATATTTATCATTTCTTTTGTTGACCTTCTGCCTGGCCGTTCTCTTAAGCTGTCTGGTATCTTTTCTCTTTGCTTCCCTCTATCTCTTCGTCCCTCAATTTTTCCAGTTATTTCAATATATTACAGCTGTTCCAGTCTCATTATTAGGTCAAAAACGATGATTGTTTCTTAATAATATTGATATTATAACCATGTTCATTTTAAAGACGTTTTCTAAGTGTGTCTGTGTTGAAATGTGGCAGTTAATAATTAATGTCTGTGTGTTGAGAAACGTGAGTCGATTACTTCTAGCTAAGTGTGTCTGTGTGTGAAATGTGGCAGTCAATAATTAATGTCTGTGTGATGAGAAACGTGAGTCGATTACTTCTAGCTAAGTGAAATATAACATTTGATGAGTTCTTTATGCGTGAATTTGAAGAAACTGTATTTCAGTGTGTACTGAGTGTGATAATCAACAATATTTATGGGCATGAAATGTGACAATTAATTATTTCTGTGTGTGAAATTGGACAATTATTTATTTCTGTGTGTGGAATTGGACAATTAGTTATTTCTGTGTGTGAAATTGGACAATTAGTTATTTCTGAGTTTGAAATTGGACAATTAGTTATTTCTTAGTTTGAAATTGGACAATTAGTTATTTCTGTGTGTGAAATTGGACAATTATATATTTCTGTGTGTGAAATTGGACAATTAGTTATTTCTGTGTGTGAAATTGGACAATTAATTATTTCTGTGTGTGAAATTGGACAATTAGTTATTTCTGTGTGTGAAATTGGACAATTAGTTATTTCTGTGTGTGAAATTGGACAATTAATTATTTATGTGTGTGAAATTGGACAATTAGTTATTTCTGTGTGTGAAATTGGACAATTAGTTATTTCTGTGTGTGAAATGTGACAATCTTTTTTCCCAATATTAAGAAGAAACAATCATCATTTTTTGATCATGTAATGAGAAGGGAACACATAGAATATATTGTGATAACTGAGAAAATTGAGTGACGAAGAGTTAGAGGGAAACAAAGAGAAAAGATAACAAGAAAGCTTAAGAGAATGACTTGGCAGAAGGTCAACAACAGAAATGATAAATAATTGTCAAGATCGAGAGTTATGGAGAGACCTGATCACCCACGCCAGTATTTGATAATGATAATAACGGTTACTGTAACGCCCATCAACTCAATTGTTTCATTGCCACTATACCACGCTCAATAAAATTGAGACCACCATTTAGTTATGTGTTTCTATTGAGTAAAGGAAATAACGATTATTAAGAACAAATGGAGTTTGAACAAACTTTTGGAAAATTGCGTGTCATTTCCATTCCTCCATTCCCATAAACAAGGAATTCCCCAGATGAAGGCTACGTCAAACAGTTCAAAGAATGGGCACCTTCAAATATGTTATAAGAGTTAGGCTTTTCTTCTATGCTTTGTTATAGAGCAGTGTGATATATATATATATATATATATATATATATATATATAGATAGAGAGAGAGAGAGAGAGAGAGAGAGAGAGAGAAGTGTGCTGGGTAACATGGAGCAATATGTCTACGTTTCTCGAGACAGTAATTGTTGACTGCGAGGTACGAGGACAAGACGAGGGAACATTTTGTGGGAGGGGGGGGGATTTTGTTCAGAGAATACATGAGTCTCTTGGTCTTGATTTGGGAACGTGTCGTGTATGCATTTCTACAAGTTCTATTATAAACATGTTCATTTCACAGACGTTTTCTAAGTGTGTCTGTGTGTGAAATGTGGCAGTCAATAATTAATGTCCGTGTGATGAGAAACGTGAGTCGATTACTTCTAGCTAAGTGAAATGTAACATTTGATTAATTCTTTATGCGTGAATTTGAAGAAAATGTATTTCTGTGTGAATTTGAAGAAAATGTATTTCTGTGTGTACCGAGTGTGATAATCAACCCTTTTTATTGGCGTGAAATTTGATAATTAGTTATTTATATGTGTGAAATAGGACAATCTATTTTTACTTCCTGTGATTAGGAGGGGAGGGGGTGTGGAACGGGGCTTGGTGGTCTAGGTGTAAGACGTCGGTTTCCGGACAAGAAGGTCCAGGTTCGATTCCCCCACAGACGGCTGTGACATAAAAAAAAAAATTAAAATTAAAAATCGAGTCCATGGCTTTACGTTTCCCTGACATCTGGCGAGATCCGATGTCAGAAAACGGTGAAAAACAGGAGGTCCGGTGTGCATTCTGCACACGTTAAAGAATTATTGGCAGTTGGAAATCTAAATAAGTAGACAAAACATTCCACGGTCAAAATTAAAAGGAAACATCTCCCTAAAAAGATTCAAATGAAACATCTCCCCAAAAAGATTAAAAGGAAACTGTAACAGTGAAGCTGGTGGAAGCTACCGCTTCTCAAATAGACGATAGCAGTATCATATAGTGGCGACCAGCAGATTTAACTATAATGATGGTATTTCAGTATAACTAGTGAGTCAGAAGTTTAGTTACAGTAGAGGTTATAGGAGAAGGGTAGTAACCTGGAGGAAGGAGTGAGGTTCAGAGTAATTGGACAAAGCGATGGGATTTTCCATGAATCGCCACTCGCCCAGTTGTTATTGTAAGTGACCATCACGCATTGACCTCGTGACGTATTGTCAAATCTCCACGATTGTCTCCATGCAAGTTAGTTGTTATTGTAAATGACCATCACATGATACCATGCACTAAACTCATGGTGTTACTCTGCCAGGTAATTAGCTACCAGGAGAGGTCAGTGTCATGAAGTAATATTATCCCAAATAGGGCGTAGAGATTTCGGGGAAACAGGATGTTTTGTCCAAATTTGGGAAAGTTCAGGTGAGTCACAGATGGTGGACACTGGACACGTAAATGTAGAGTGGCCAACACTTGTGATCGTAAGGGTCGCAGGGGCACTCGGCAGCAGCTGATTGGCTGCTGA
Source organism: Megaustenia siamemsis (assembly GCA_032433765.1). NCBI lineage: Eukaryota > Metazoa > Mollusca > Gastropoda > Stylommatophora > Ariophantidae > Megaustenia > Megaustenia siamemsis. The sequence continues at coordinate 45,416,419 of JAVIAB010000117.1, read as the reverse complement.
GCCTCAGGTAGAGAGAGTTGTTGTGAGTATTTAAGGTCATGCACAACAGTTTAACGGAAAGAACAAGGAGTTAGGACAGAGAAATTTAGCCAGAGATTTAGAGAGTCAGTCAGAAGTTAGAAGTAGAAGCAGTTAAGTAGTTTGGAAACAGTTAGAGTCAGAACAGTTAGAAAGTTAAGAGTAGAAGTCTTGAGTTAGCCAAGTCAGTTAAAAATCAACAAGTTATAATTATAGGTGTGAAGTAGCTTTGGAAGACAGTGAAAGATTAATTCAAGTTGTGTGTGTTCATAAATTCTCACAAGTGTAAGTAGACTTACAAGTTCGTAAGTTGATGAATAATGTTGATGAATAATGTTTGATGATCAATAAACTGAATATAATTGTGTAACAAGAGAGACTTCGTGTGCAACTCTATAACATTTATTAATTTGGTCCATTGACTCAGCACGAAACCTGGGTTTGTCGCGGAGAGAAATCAAATAAATGAATGACAGAAAGTTAACGGAAGAATAAATAGCCTGCCCAGTCTTCAACTTAGAAATCACGGAGAAATCACCGTGTACCGTCTACCGGGTCAAAAGTTCAACACGACCACAATTCTACCTGTGTTGCACTCCTGCCAGCTGAGATTGTCATTTTACCAATCAAGAGTACCTGTCCTTCAGGTCAAAAAGTCAAATTACACTGTTACAAGTCTGAAATTTACCTGTGTCAAGACAAGAGAGGCACTAAAATTTTTAGTCAGCATTAAATCTGACCAGCCAAGAGATTGTCAAATTGTCAATCAATATTACCTGTTTTGTTGGTATCCAGTCATAGCGTCAAGTTTGCAACAAATCATCGTTTCAAGTTTCAATTCATTCAATGATCCCGACCTTTGACCTGTGACCCATCACAGTTTGTTTATTTTGAAAGTTAGTCAGGAAGAGGCATAACTCTCAACAGAAAATCGTCATCGTCAGATAACTCCCGACACAATTGCAATTGTCCCACACATGTGTTGAAGTTGAGTAATGAGTTCATGTGTCATTTTGATTGAGAAATTGTGATTGATAATTAATAATTTCAAGTGGTGTAGTTTTTATTTAGAGAAACAAGTCAAGTAACAAGTAACAGTGTTAGTAAAGTGTTACGATATTACAATGGCCATTCGCGAGTGTTGATAAATTAACATTAGAATTAGACATTAGACTTAGACCATTAGAAGACCAGAAGGAAGAAACCGATCATCAACAGCTAAGAAACAATAATTTATTTATTAAGTAATTAGTAATTAATTAATTTATTAAGTAGTTTGTTAAGTAATTAATTAATTAATGATTTTTTAGAAAGTATTATTAATTAATATACCAGCGAATATTGTAAACAAGTTTTTTTAAACAGCTGGTTGACAGTTTTTAAAATAGTGTTCTGTTATATATGTAGTTAAGTTTGGTTAAATAAGTATTAATTTTAATTATTATTGATAAGGTGACATACCTTTTTTTTATATTGTTCTGTAACCATTTTTTAAATTGTACTGGTTGTATTTTTAATAGTGTTTGAAATACTACATTGTTTATCCCACAGGGAAATTAAATAATAATAATTTCTATACTATACTACATTGTTTTATTTCACAGGGAAATTAAATAATAATAAATTTCTATTTATTTCAGGAACTGAGGTGTTCATAAAGTGCTGATATTTTATAGTCTTATTATATTTTATAACCTATAATAAATTGTAATTGTTTTGTTCTTTCAACAGTTGGATCCTTCACGACTAGTCGGTGGTGGTAGTCATCACTTAGTTATATTAAAATTTACACCAGTTATTATACTAATATTAAAATTAGACATGGACTGTAAACAAATTATAAATACTAATAGCTGCAAAATATTGATAACCAATTTAAATAAAAACATTAACGACATAATTATTAGAGATTATTTTAGTTCCTTTGGGGAAATAATATTTGTGAAATTAATTGATAGGCCTGAAGAAGAGACAAACAGAGCCATAATACTGTACAGAGACAGTAACATTGTCAATAAGATTTTGAATAGTGAGCACACGATCAACAATAGTAAGATTATAGTCAAAGTTTATAGGCCATTACAAAAGTATACAATGATAAATCCAAAGACATACACCGAAGTAAACAATAAAACAACATACGCTAAACCAGACTATAGACTATATAGTTTAAAAACAAATAGAATTATTAGAGAAGAGATTATTAGAAAGACAGACACTAAACAAGAGACAAGGAGTACACAGACTGAAGTAGAGACTACAATTTTAAAGACTTATATAGATGCCTGTGTAGGTAGTGACAGTGACACATGGCAAGAATATGAAACTAAATGGATTGAGAAGAATAAAGAAAGTAACAAAATTATAGAAGAATTAAATGAGAAATTAATAAAACAAGATCATGAGATTAGGATACTAAAGCAAACTAATGAGAAAAATAATAAAAAGATTGTAGAGTTGACAGAGACAGTTGATAGGTTAAAGACGAAGAACAAAGGCTTGAAGAAAGAAGTAGACAAAATAGAAACTGATATAATGGAGGCGGAGGAATATATTGGACAACTGACGCATGATAAACTACAGCTTCAAGAGAAATTTTCAAAGATGACAGACACAGAAGATGTTAGACAGAAAGTAAAGGTACATCCGGAGAGGCAAAAGTCTGTGAGAACCAGAAAAATTCCATCAAGATCAGACGTTGATTTGTGGCCTGCTGATTCAGATCGACCACGTTATGTGCACCCACTATACCCAGACCAGTGCACAGTAGATTATGATAGTGACAATGATGAAATCCGTAGAGAGTATTGGGGGACGACGATAGAAGACGGTAAGGTAACAATATCGGAAGGCTCGCAAGGTTATACGACAGGACAGAAATCCTCCAAGAAATGTACAGCAAAGACAAAGAAGAAAAAGGATAGACAAGTTGCTACAGTTAGTGTAAGCAAAAGTAATGGCTTAAAAGAAGATAGTAATTCAGAAGTAGCGTTCTGGAGCATGCCAGCAAAAATATGGGTAAACAACATCCCTATTAATAACAGTAAGAGATAAGAAATAGGTGGAACTTGTATAAGACTAAACGGGTCTTACGCTCAATAAATTATTTTAATATTAATAATATACACTATGTACACAGGATGTGATTTATAAATAGATATGGAGAAGTAGTGTCAAGAGAATATAGAAGACAAGAGACCTGAGGAAATAGAGAGATTACCTCAGATGAACTAGGAGTTAAAAGAGTTACCAATGTGGAACATATGGTAACTAGCTGCGAGTTGGTCAGAGTTCTTAAACTTGCGAAGTTGGATGGTAATCCAAGGAACGACTGACCAATATAAGTGTGTAGCAAGGAGATGAGAGTGTTATTGAAAATTAAGAGTTGTTGAAGAATAAGGAGAGGTGAAAGACAAAGTGATAACCTGTGTTGAGTGAGACCTAAAAGGAAATTAGGTGATAAAGGTGATACTAGGAGAAGTATCATGAGAAAAGGAGTCTGGAAGAGACTCATGTGAAACATGTACCGAGTGATAACTCATAGAAAGGTTACATGAGGGAATTATAGGAGACTTACAAGAAGTCAGAGAAATGAGAGAATTATTGAGAGAACCTCAAGGAGAATTCTAAGTTGTGAAATTAATCATGTAACTGAGTGATAACTCATAGAAAAGTTACATGAAAAGAGAAGCTATATAAGATAGTGAGATGAAGAAGTAATGAGAACCTGAGAGGTTGATGCGATATATATATTCTGTTGTCGAATGACAAAGTTTGTACAGATATGAAGATACATACACAGAAATAGAGCATTATGAGGAATAGAATGGAACTTGAGAGAGAGTTCCAGAATTTGTTGAGACTAAATAGTAGTCCTGTGTGAATACAAGAGATAAGCAGATTATTCTGAGTCAGATGAATGACTAGCAGATACTGTCAAGTGGACTGTATCCAGATAATTCTGATATTGAGAGTAGAGAGGAGATACTAAAAGAGAGTATCATGAAGAAGCTGAGTTTTAAAATGAGGCTCAAAGAAGGTATGTTGTAAATAAAGATAAGGCTTAAATAAGTAGGTATATTGATATATTATTGCTCAAGCTAAGTGTGGTTGGTGATCGTGTTGTGATTGTGGTCTCCGGAGATATGTGAATTGTCTACATATTGTCATATATGTTCTATGTCAATTGAGCGGATATGTTCTAAAGCATAAAGACTCGCAATAATGATGCATGATAATAAATGTTGTAAATGGTTTATTTGTATGAGTTTATTCTTAGATTCTGATACTGGGATCACAGATGCCAGCCGACAGAGGTTCTGCTGATGCCTGTAATGTAGCTCTCCTCAAGAAGCTGGCAATCAGTCATCAGAAGTAGTTAGAATGCTCAAGAAGACTTGAATTTTTTTTATTATCAGGGACACAACTGGACTTATTTTGAAAAATTAAGTCCCTTGGAAATGTTACATTTTTTTGTTACAAATAATGTTTATTGCTCAGTACCTTATTGTCTCCTAGATTGTGTTGATGCTTATGTATTATTAAAGAATGAATGTTATATTGTGACAATTATTTAGAGAAACATTTTACTCACATGACTTAGAATCTGCTATTGCATGTTATCAGTTAGTAGACCATAGAATTCAAAGATGTATATATGTATACTGTTACTATTTTTATTATGATGTTACAAAATTTAATACTACGTATGTAAATCTGGACATTAGGGGGAGATAATGTAACAGTGAAGCTGGTGGAAGCTACCGCTTCTCAAATAGACGATAGCAGTATCATATAGTGGCGACCAGCAGATTTAACTATAATGATGGTATTTCAGTATAACTAGTGAGTCAGAAGTTTAGTTACAGTAGAGGTTATAGGAGAAGGGTAGTAACCTGGAGGAAGGAGTGAGGTTCAGAGTAATTGGACAAAGCGATGGGATTTTCCATGAATCGCCACTCGCCCAGTTGTTATTGTAAGTGACCATCACGCATCGACCTCGTGACGTATTGTCAAATCTCCACGATTGTCTCCATGCAAGTTAGTTGTTATTGTAAATGACCATCACATGATACCATGCACTAAACTCATGGTGTTACTCTGCCAGGCAATTAGCTACCAGGAGAGGTCAGTGTCATGAAGTAATATTATCCCAAATAGGGCGTAGAGATTTCGGGGAAACAGGATGCTTTGTCCAAATTTGGGAAAGTTCAGGTGTTAGTCACCGAATAAGCAAGTCATCGGACACGGGTACTGCAGGGTGACCAGAGAGAGAGTCGCTAGTGGTCAGGTGCGACGATCTGATTGGTTACGGACGTTCAGACGTAGAGCGAGAGCTGGAGTACTTAAAGTCATGCGCAACAGTTTAAAGAAGAACAAGGAGTTAGGACAGAGTTAAGTTAGGAGAGCGAACCAGCAGTTAAGTTAGGACAGAGTTAAGTTAGGAGAGCGAACCAGCAGTTAAGTTAGGACAGAGTTAAGTTAGGAGAGCGAACCAGCAGTTAAGTTAGGAGAGCGAACCAGCAGTTAAGTTAGGACAGAGTTAAGCTAAGAGAGTCAGTCAGAAGTTAGAAGTAGAAGCAGTTAAGTAGTTTAGCCAGTTAACAGTTAGAGTCAGAACAGTTAGAAAGTTAAGTTAGAGTGTAGTAATAAGTTTTTATGGAGTTAGCAAGAACAGTTAGAATTCTACAAGTTACAGTCATAAGTCAGTGATAGATGATTAAGACACTAGAGAAGTTATCAGTAGAAGTTGTTTTACAAGTGTCCAAGAATTGTGTTCCATTGTGCTTCATATATTCTACATGTCGTAAGTAGACTCACAAGTTTGTAAGAAAATGAAGATGTTGATGAACAATGTTCCATTCCAATAAACATTAATAGTTGAACATTGAAGAGAGACTTATGTGCAAGTCTATTATATATCATATTGTGTGTTGTGATCATTGAAGTACTAGCCACTATACGAGATAAAAAAGATAACAAAGAACATCACAACACTATAACAAAACATCTCCCTAAAAAGATTAAAATGAAACATCTTCCTAAAAAGATTAAAAGGAAAAATCTCCCTAAAAAGATTAAAAGGAAACATCTCCCTAAAAAGATAAAATGGAAACATCTCCCTAAAAAGATTAAAAGGAAACATCTCCCTAAAAAATATTAAAAGGAAACATTTCCCTAAAAAGATTAAAAGGAAACATCTCCCTAAAAAGATTAAAAGGAAACATCTCCCTAAAAAGATTAAATGGAAACATCTCCCTAAAAAGATTAAAAGGAAACATCTCCCTAAAAAATATTAAAAGGAAACATCTCCCTAAAAAGATTAAAAGGAAACATCTCTCTAAAAAATATTAAAAAGGAAACATTTCCCTAAAAAGATTAAAAGGAAACATCTCCCTAAAAAATATTAAAAGGAAACATCTCCCTAAAACGTTAAAACTCTCGACAATAAAAAATATGAGAGTAACTCTGAAGTCGAAGAATACATGCATGTACGGCAGGAGACACCTGAGCACATGGTTGCCAATGTGATAAAAATAGGACAAAGTGAAACGCAAAATTCAGTCCCTCGGGACTTGGCTAGAGATATAAAGCTTTCTAAGAATTCTATGCCTGTGAAATGTGACATTCAATGAATTTTATGCCTGTAAAATGTGACATTCACATAATTTTACGCCTTTGAAATGTGACATTCAAAGAATTATATGCCTGTGAAATGATACATTCAAAGAACTCTATGCCTGTGAAATGTGACATTCAATTAACTGTGTGCCTATGAATTGTGACATTCACTGAACTTTATGCCTGCAAAAAGAGGAAGACAAATCTTTCCTGTAAAAAGCTTCGTCCAGCTATTTAAAACAAAACAAAAACAAATAAAATAAAATGCAAAAATACGTTGCTGTCCCGTCCAGTGAGTACAGCCCGAGTTTGTGTTTGATGGCAGCGCCAAAGTGAGCGCATTGAGAGCTACGATTCAGCGGTTTATCTCTAACATCAACATTGAACTCAACCTGTTATTTGAAGCTCAAATGCCAGTTTAACGGTTACAAGCGATCATTATCTCGCTGTGAGCCACAAACATCTTTTGAGCATAACAATCACCACCCTTCAAGGCTTAATGATGAATTCGCGATTAAGTTAACGCGCCAATGATTACATCGATTTTTACGACATAAAACTTATGTTATCATAGCAGCAGTGGCGGATACAGTTTGCTATATTATGGGGCATAAAATTACAGATAGAAGATAGACCATATACGGATGTTTGTTTTTGGACCACTGTCACTATTTTCAAACAAAGTCAACAATCACTCCGATCTTTTCTTGGTCACACAGAAAGATCTCAGAGCAGTGCATGAACTAAGCAGCATCGGCTCGGACCATCTAGTGTGTTCTAAGAGCAGTGCATGAACTAAGCTGCATCGGCTCGGACCATCTAGTGTGCTCTAAGGGCAGTGCATGAACTAAGCAGCATCGGCTCGGACAATCTAGTGTGTTCTCAGAGCAGTGCATGAACTAAACAGGATCGAATCGGACCATCTAGTGTGTTCTCAGAGCAGTGCATTAACTAAGCAGCATCGGCTCGGACCATCTAGTGTGTTCTAAGAGCAGTGCATGAACTAAACAGGATCGAATCGGACCATCTAGTGTGTTCTCAGAGCAGTGCATGAACTAAGCAGCATCGGCTCGGACCATCTAGTGTGTTCTAAGAGCAGTGCACGAACTAAGCTGTATCGGTTCGGACCATCTTGTGTGTTCTAAGAGCATTGCATGAACTAAGCAACATCGGCTCGGACCATCTTGTGTGTTCTAAGAGCAGTGCATGAACTAAGCAGCATCGGCTCGGACCATCTTGTGTGTTTTAAGAGCAATACATGAACTAAACTGCATCGGCTCGGACCATCTTGTGTGTTCTAAGAGCAGTGCATGAACTAAGCAGCGTCGTCTCGGACCATCTAGTGTGTTCTAAGAGCAATGCATGAACTAAACAGGATCGAATCGGACCATCTAGTGTGTTCTCAGAGCAGTGCATGAACTAAGCTGCATCGGCTCGGACCATCTAGTGTGCTCTCAGAGCAGTGCATGAACTAAACAGGATCGAATCGGACCATCTAGTGTGTTCTCAGAGCAGTGCATGAACTAAACAGCATCGGCTCGGACCATCTAGTGTGTTCTAAGAGCAGTGCATGAACTAAGCTGCATCGGCTCGGACCATCTAGTGTGCTCTAAGGGCAGTGCATGAACTAAGCAGCATCGGCTCGGACAATCTAGTGTGTTCTCAGAGCAGTGCATGAACTAAACAGGATCGAATCGGACCATCTAGTGTGTTCTCAGAGCAGTGCATGAACTAAACAGCATCGGCTCGGACCATCCAATGTGTTCTATGAGCAGTGCATGAACTAAGCAGCATCGGCTCGGACCATCCAATGTGTTCTAAGAGCAGTGCATGAACTAAGCAGCATCGGCTCGGACCATCTAGTGTGTTCTAAGAGCAGTGCATGGACTAAACAGCATCGGCTCGGACCATCTAGTGTGTTCTAAGAGCAGTGCATGAACTAAACAGCATCGGCTCGGACCATCGAATGTGTTCTAAGAGCAGTGCATGGACTAAGCAGCATCGGCTCGGACCATCCAATGTGTTCTATGAGCAGTGCATGAACTAAGCAGCATCGGCTCGGACCATCCAATGTGTTCTAAGAGCAGTGCATGAACTAAGCAGCATCGGCTCGGACCATCTAGTGTGTTCTAAGAGCAGTGCATGGACTAAACAGCATCGGCTCGGACCATCTAGTGTGTTCTAAGAGCAGTGCATGAACTAAGCAGCATCGGCTCGGACCATCTAGTGTGTTCTAAGAGCAGTGCATGGACTAAACTGTATCGGCTCGGACCATCTAGTGTGTTCTAAGAGCAATGCATGAACTAAACAGGATCGAATCGGACCATCTAGTGTGTTCTAAGAGCAGTGCACGAACTAAGCTGTATCGTCTCGGACCATCTAGTGTGTTCTAAGAGCAATGCATGAACTAAACAGGATCGAATCGGACCATCTAGTGTGTTCTCAGAGCAGTGCATTAACTAAACAGCATCGGCTCGGACCATCTAGTGTGTTCTCAGAGCAGTGCACGGACTAAACAGCATCGGCTCGGACCATCTAGTGTGTTCTCAGAGCAGTGCACGAACTAAACAGCATCGGCTCGGACCATCTAGTGTGTTCTAAGAGCAATGCATGAACTAAACAGGATCGAATCGGACCATCTAGTGTGTTCTCAGAGCAGTGCATGACCTAAACTGTATCGGCTCGGACCATCTTGTGTGTTCTAAGAGCAGTGCACGAACTAAGCAGCATCGGCTCGTACCATCCAATGTGTTCTAAGAGCAGTGCATGAACTAAGCAGCATCGGCTCGACCATCCAATGTGTTCTAAGAGCAGTGCATGAACTAAAATGCATCAACTCGGACCATCTAGTGTGTTCTAAGAGCAGTGCATGAACTAAACTGTATCGGCTCGGACCATCTAGTGTTTTCTAAGAGCAGTGCATGAACTAATCTGTATCGGCTCGGACCATCTAGTGTGTTCTAAGAGCAGTGCACGAACTAAGCTGTATCGGCTCGGACCATCTAGTGTGTTCTCATAGCAATGCATGAACTACGCAACGATGGCTCGGACCATCCAAAGTGTTCTCAGAGCCCTGCACGAACTAAACTGCATCAGGTCAGACCATCCAAAGTGTTCTCAGAGCCCTGCACGAACTAAGCTGCATCGGCTCGGACCATCCAGTCTGTTCTCAGAGAACTCGACAACTTTTGTCAAGATGGAAATGAATTTTACTGACGTTGAAAAATACAGTACATTTAGGTCATGCAGTGGCACACTATAATTTGTAAATTGTCAATGATTCTTTTACGTGCTCAACTTAAACACTGAGTCTCTATTTTCGTTTTCCGTCTCACTTAAGATAATGTAAGCGACGTCGCCTATCTTTGGCCAGATGGCGATGTGCGCATTTGTTTATTGGTCACATATATGGATTGTCTCATCTCAGGTGTGTTACCGGCTCGCGGTCGAGGCTTTGTCATCATGATCATCATCATCATCACCATCAATTTAGTTTGTCCGTGTTGAAACTGAATGTCTATGACTGCTGTTATAAAGTTGTATGTGCACCGTGGATGATGTCCAGCGTATGTGATAACTAAACCCCGCTTGACTCCAACATTCTGTACCGCTTGACACCTACATTCTGTACCGCTTGACTCCAACATTCTGTACCGCTTGACTCCAACATTCTGTACCGCTTGACTCCAACATTCTGTTCCGCTTGACTCCAACATTCTGTACCGCTTGACTCCAACATTCTGTACCGCTTGACTCCAACATTCTGTACCGCTTGACTCCAACATTCTGTACCGCTTGACTCCAACATTCTGTGCCGCTTGACTCCAACATTCTGTACCGCTTGACTCCAACATTTTGTACCGCTCGACTCCAACATTTTGTACCGCTCGACTCCAACATTTTGTACCGCTTGACTCCAACATTTTGTGCCGCTTGACTCCAACATTTTGTGCCGCTTGACTCCAACATTCTGTACCGCTTGACTCCAACATTCTGTACCGCTTGACTCCAACATTCTGTACCGCTTGACTCCAACATTCTGTACCGCTTGACTCCAACATTCTGTACCGCTTGACTCCAACATTCTGTACCCATCATCCTGTTGGTCGACCTCTTTCCCTCGTCTGTCGGGTACTTTACCTTCGATAATTGATTACCCAGTCCTACATGTTGCCTTCGATAATTGATTACCCAGTCCTACATGTTGCCTTCGATAATTGATTACCCAGTCCTGCATGTTACCTTCGATAATTGATTACCCAGTCCTACATGTTACCTTCGATAATTGATTACCCAGTCCTACATGTTACCTTCGATAATTGATTACCCAGTCCTACATGTTACCTTCGATAATTGATTACCCAGTCCTACATGTTACCTTCGATAATTGATTATCCAGTCCTACATGTTGCCTTCGATAACTGATTATCCAGTCCTACATGTTGCCTTCGATGACACCTTTATTAATTTGTCTTGAATTAACATTCCTTATCAACCATTTATAGGTTAATTTTAGTCCATCGATCACCCTCATTGTACATCAGACACTCCCATAGACGCTCAGATCTCTCTTCAGTATATCCTACAGTGTGTAGACTGATGTCTCCAGTCTTGATCTGCTATTTTTCTGTGTCTCCCCTATAGCGCTTGTTTCTGCCTTCTCCAGTTTTGATCTGCGATTCTTCTGTGTCTCCCCTACAGCGCTTGTTACTTGCTTCTCCAGTTTTGATATTTGAACAATTTGGTAGAATATTCAGTTATTGCAATATATAAATGTTTGTTATTTTCTCGTACACGCTTTTATTTTGAACCTTCTTTTGTACCACTTGTTGAGTTTACTCAGCCTCTGATCATGAATACAAGCGACTTTCTTTGAACAGTAGGACGGCACATTGCTATGCTGACCACATCACCTATAAATATGACTATGGTCATAGATCAACTTAAGTCCTCTACACGCCAATGCAATGTTAGGAGCCGTTTTGATTTTGGTTCTTGTTATCTCTCTCAGGTACAGACAACCATCAAGACTGAACTGCAACTGTCTCCAACAGGCACCCGGATCGCCTATCCCATCACTCAACACCAACATACAACCCCTGCAGCATCAGCGACGATCCCCGATACAGTTGAATAAAGTCGGTTATTATTCATTTGGCGAAACAGTTGAATAAAGCCGGTTATTATTAACTTGGCGAAACAGTTGAATAAAGCCGGTTATTATTAATTTGGCGAAACAGTTGAATAAAGCCGGTTATTATTAACGGGAACAATCAGTAGACGAACATTCAATCAATGCAGGACAGGAACAATCAGTAGACGAACATTCAATCAACGCAGGACAGGAACAATTAATGCAGGACAGGAACAATTAATGCAGGACAGGAACAATTAATGCAGGACAGGAACAATTAACAATTATTTGTGAATTTCTGCGCCCTTAATCAAATGAGCCTAGGAGGAACAATATTCCAACATAAAAGAATACACAAAGCTACATGGGTGTCACCAGATCATAGAACGGAAAATCAAATTGATCACATATGTATTAATAATAAGTTTAAGTCATCCTTACAGGATGTAAAAGTATATAGAGGGGCAGATATAGCTTCTGATCATCATCTACTGTTAGCCAAACTTAAAATTAAATTAAAAAGGTATACTACAACGAATAAGGGCAGAACGTATTTCAATGTAGGGTTTCTTAAAGAACAAGGAATTAAAGATAAATTCGCAGTCACAATATCAAACAAATACCAAATCCTCCAACAACTAGAAAATACAATAAATATAGAAGATCATTGGAAACAGGTAAAAAATATATGGGAAGAGACATGCGAAGAAACACTGGGGAAAAGAGAACGCCAGAATAAGGCATGGATGACAGCAGAGACCCTGGATAAAATTAAAGAAAGAAAGAACAAGAAAGCAGACATAAATAAAAGCAAAACAAGAAGTAATAAAGCCAAGACACGGGAAGCTTACACAGAGGTGAACAAAGAAGTGAGAAGATGCATTAAAAGGGATAAGAGGAAATATATAGATGAATTAGCTAAAGAGGCAGAAGAAGCAGCAAATAAAGGGAATATGAAAGAACTGTACAACAGCACAAAGAAATTAGGTGGAAAATACAAACAGATCAACGCCTTTATCAAAGATAAGAAAGGAAATCTGCTTAGTAATATAAAGGAACAAATGGAGAGATGGAAGGAGCACTTTGAAGAACTTTTGAACAGACCTGGCTCAAATAATCCTCCAGATATACTACCAGCAGAAGAAGAATTACACGTTAACGGCGGAAAACCAAGCAAAGAAGAAATAATGAAAGCCATCAAACTGTTAAAAGATGGTAAAGCCACAGGACCAGATGAAATTCCTTCGGAAGCCATCAAAGCAGATATTATCACCTCTACCAAGATGTTACATAATCTATTGGATAAAATTTGGGAGAGGGAAGAAATACCTAAAGACTGGAGAGAAGGTTATATGATCAAACTACCAAAGAAAGGAAGTTTACAGGAGTGCACAAATTATAGGGGAATTATGCTACTATCAGTGCCAGGAAAAATATTAGGCAGAATCATTCTGGAGAGACTAAAAGAGGCTATAGAGAAACACTTGAGAGATGAACAAGCAGGTTTTAGGAAGAACAGATCATGTGCTGATCAAATAACTACTCTACGTATAATAGTTGAACAAAGTTTAGAACTAAAATCCCCACTTTATATTGGATTCATAGATTACGAAAAGGCATTTGATAGTTTAGACAGAAGAATGCTTTGGAAGTTGCTGAGTCATTATGGAATCCCCATAAAGTTTATTAACCTGATAAAAACAATGTATGAAGGAACAAAATGTAGTGTGGTGCATGAAGGACAGCTTACAGAAGCATTTGAAATAAGAACAGGAGTAAGGCAAGGATGCCTTCTGTCTCCATTTCTCTTTCTACTGGCCATAGATTGGATTATGAAAATAACTCAAAACAACAGAAATGGGATCCAGTGGTCACTGACCAAACAACTTGATGATTTAGACTTTGCTGATGACATAGCTCTCCTATCACACAGCCACCAACAGATGCAAGATAAAATGAGTATATTAGATGAGAGATCACAACAGCTAGGACTAAAGATTAATAGAGATAAGACCAACATTATGAGAATTAATGCAGTTGGCAATAACCAAATAAAACTAGGAGAAATACCTCTACTAGACGTACAATCTTATATATATCTGGGCAGTAATATAGATAAAGAGGGAGGAACAGAAAACGATACCAAAATAAGGATATCAAAAGCAAGAGGAGCTTTCATTGCACTGGGAAACATATGGAAATCCAAAGAAATTAGGCTAAATACAAAAATACAAATTTTCAACTCCAATGTTAAGTCGGTTCTATTATATGGCTGTGAAACATGGAGAATAACAAAATTGACAATCACGAAGGTACAGACTTTCATTAATGGATGCTTGCGCAGAATAAAGGGATGGAAATGGCAGGACAAAGTCACAAACGTGGAATTATGGAAATGTACCGGTCAAATACCAGTGGATAAAGAAATACAGCGAAGACGATGGCGATGGATAGGACACACACTACGGAAACCAACTGAGAGTATTACACAACAGGCCCTTTTTTGGAATCCCCAGGGGAAAAGACAAAGAGGAAGACCAAGGAATTCTTGGAGAAGACAGATTGAAGCAGAGATGAAGATGATGGGGAAGACATGGAATGATCTTAAAAGAATTGCAAAAAACAGAACGACTTGGAAAGTGTTTGTTGAAGACCTATGCTCCACTGGGAGCTAAAAGGTAGAAGAGAAGAGATTATTAACTTGGCGAAACAGTTGAATAAAGCCGGTTATTATTAATTTGGCGAAACAGTTGAATAAAGCCGGTTATTATTAACGGGAACAATCAGTAGACGAACATTCAATCAATGCAGGACAGGAACAATCAGTAGACGAACATTCAATCAATGCAGGACAGGAACAATTAATGCAGGACAGGAACAATTAATGCAGGACAGGAACAATTAATGCAGGACAGGAACAATTAATGCAGGACAGAAACAATTAATGCAGGACAGGAACAATTAATGCAGGACAGGAACAATCAATGCAGGACAGGAACAATCAGTAGACGAACACTTCAATCAATGCAGGACAGGAAAGTAGTAGGAGGCGCACGTTATGGTCGGACTTGGATACAAAGACAAAGAATAGGGTATACCCTACGAAGTCCAGTACCCTATGAGTACAGGAGTTATATAGAGACTGCGCCAAACTGCGCCAAGCTGCACCAAGCTGCCCCAAGCCAGAGTGATGTCATGATATATATGTATATATGTATAGGACTTGTATAGTGCATGAAGAGGGTTGGTGGTTGAGGAGATAATTAATGACTCATGTATTGGACATCAGTGTTTCCCGCCAAAGTGACTTCCAATAGGAGCTAGTGTGTGTGTATGTTGTCCGGCTATAGACCACGCCCACTCCGGAAGTGAAACTACCATATTAGGGAGTAGTGATACGTTAGTTATTTCATAGTTATGGTGAGCATTTATACATATAATAGTAATAAATTAATAGTTATTATATTTAGGGGGGCGTAAATGGGCTCCGTATTTAAGATATGGACCATAAGTAGGTGTATATACATACATATATTGGCAAATCTTGCTGGCGGTATAAACGAACAGTCATTTTCTCCTACCGTGGCACATAATGACCCAATCAATTCTGTACGCGCGTGAGTTTATTGATTATTGTCTCCAGCGAGCGCGAAACGCAACAAGTTGTGTAAACTAATGAGCGATCTGTCTCGGTACGTGGTTAGCAGACAATAAGACATAGGTTAATAACAATACTTATGATCTCGATACGCGTATCGTGTTATCAAATAAGGTTCGTAAGTTATAAAATAACGACATAAAACGACCTCGCGACAGTCGTAGGTATGGATCCAACCTGGAATCATCCGTTTACGGCGCTAGTCGCAGGACCGACGGGATGCGGAAAAAGTGTGTTTGTTAGGAGATTTATCGACCACGTGTCAGAAATGGTCAGACCCGCGCCGGAGGAAATAATCTACTGTTACGGTGAGTGGCAATCGATGTACGATACGATGAAGGGTGTTCAGTTTAACGAAGGGCTACCCGACATGGACCAATGGCGAGGAGATAGGACACGTCTGTTGGTCATAGACGATCTGATGAACGAAACCGACGATAGGGTCACGAAACTATTTACCAAGGGAAGTCATCATAGAAATATAAGCGTCGTGTATATAGTACAGAATCTCTTTAGCAAAAACAAGGAACAGCGGACGATAAGTCTCAACAGTCATTACATAGTTCTGTTTAAAAACCCGAGAGACGGATCTCAGATTACGAATCTGGCCAAACAAATGTACCCGGGGCGCGTGTCGTACGTGCAAGAAAGTTTTAAAGACGCGACATCGGCTCCACACGGGTATTTATTATTTGACCTTCGGCAAGAGACGCCGGATCATCTAAGGCTGCGCGCAAATATTTTTCCTAAAGAACAGCAGGTAGTCTACATCCCAAAGTAAGGAACATGGGCGAGTCGGTCAAAAGACACGGAGAGATGTTGCGATTTCTGTGCTCTGCTAAACCACCAGTTGTAAAGGCCGCGATGAAAACAGCGTCGCCTGATCTCATAAGAACTCTGTGCGAATGTTGCCACAACGTGTTAAAAGGTAACGTTCGGCTCACCCCGGCTCAGAAGAGACGGTTGCAGCGCCATAAACACGACCTGAGGATTCTCGCACGAAAAAAGACGACCGTGAAAAAGAGAAAACAGATTCTACAAAAGGGTGGTTTTATCGGCGCTCTGATTAAACCAGTTCTGGGTATCCTGAGCGGTATTCTGGGCATGTGAACGATGGCAAAGAAAATGATTTTGATCGATCCTCGACTGTTAGAGTCTGTAAATCACCACCAAATCGCGTATACGCCACCCGAGTCACTAAAAGACACCCTAGGAGATCTGGATACGCAAATGCAACGAGTCCTGGAAAGAGAGGACATGTCACCACGCGACAAAGCCAGAATGTATCAGCAGACATTGCAACGGTATCTGCAACGTCTCGATCAGTACAGACACAAACCTCTAGGCGTAGTGGACATTAAACAGGCACCCCCATCCCCCGACGCGATTACAACACCACCAACTGCGGTACTTAAAGACGAAGTCGACGAAAAAATTCCTCAGTCATCGCCAAGCGCGCCTAGGCCGAAAACGAAAGCGGTCACTCACAAAGAAGTTGTGGGCAAGTACAGGCTCAGAAAAAGAAGAAAAAGTAAAATTCCAAAACCAAACTGGGAGACATGGCCAAACGAGTAGATAAGATGTTAAGAAGCCGTTACTACGATCCGAATCGACCGGGTGCCTACGGGGGTGTGGGTGGTTTACAGCGTAGTACAAAACTAAGCTCTGCAAAAATTAAAGAATGGCTGAGTCTGCAGGATGCTTATACTCTACACAAACCCGTTGTTAGAAAATTTAAGAGACGACCCATCATCGTGGGTGGTATGAATCAGCAGTTCCAGGCTGATCTGATCGATCTGAGACAATTAAGAAGATACAACGACGCGTTCTCGTATCTCGTTACGTGTATCGACGTTTTTGCGAAGTATGCTTGGGCAGTTCCGATACGGTCGAAAACCGCAAAAAATCTAGTGGAGGCCGTGAGCGAAATATTTGCCGAGCGCAAACCGATAAATCTTCAAACGGACAAAGGATCCGAATTCGTCAACAAAACTTTCCTAAAGTTTCTCAAGGAAAATGGAGTCCATTTCTTCACTACGGAGAACGAGGATATAAAGGCAGCGATCGTAGAACGATTTAACCGAACGTTAAAAGAGAAAATGTGGAAATTTTTTACGAAAACGAACAAATTGAGATATGTGGATGCGTTATCCGCCTTACTCAGAAACTACAATAATTCGTATCACAGGAGCATTAAAATGGCGCCGGTCCACGTAAATTCGGCCAATCAAGAACAAGTCTGGAACACGTTGTATAATAAACTGTCGGGGAGAGACAATAGACAGTCAGTGGCGATCAATAACCGTTATAAAGAAGGTGATCGAGTTAGGATAGCTCAAGCCAGAGCTAATTTCAAAAAGGGGTATACACCAGCGTGGACGGAAGAACTGTTTACAATCAGTCGTGTAAACAAACACACTAACCCGGTAACCTACGTTGTGAAAGATGATTCTGGTGAAGAGTTGAAAGGGTCGTTTTATACAGAAGAGCTTCAGAAAGTCGGCGAAAAACGGGTGTATCGAATAGAAGCCATCTTAGAAGAGAGGAAAGTTGGTGGAACAAAACAGTACTTAGTCAAATGGTTCGGTTACACCTCGGCATTTAACACTTGGATTTTGAGCGAGCAGGTATCGAGATACAGAGACTGACGAAATGGAGGGGGATGAACACGTGCAAACTTTTCTGAGTACGGTAGTTGAACGAGAAGAAACGAAGAACGACGAAGGGACCAGTCACGATAGCAGAACCTCACTCTGGCCTGTTTTCGGTAAACTGCTCCCGCGAATGGAAATCGTTTTTCTCTGCCAAATGATCGTTATATATGCCGTAATCGGCGTGGCTTTATTTAATCTGACGGGTGGAAACGGTGAGGGTCAGGACGGAAAGATTTGGATCGCGCTCCTGAGTAGTTGTCTGGGATATATGCTTCCAAATCCCAAGCTAGAGACGAGACGGTGAATCAAGGAAGATGAGTTTTTACATCACAGCCCCCAGCAACGCTTCGATGCAAATTTATCCTGAAAATAGTCCTGGAAACTTTTTCGTCAAACTCCCTCAAACTATCGAACTGAACGCAAACTACGAAGTCGGTTTGGCCGAGATACAATTTCCAAACACTCATTTCAACGTCCTACCCGGCGATATCTGGATCCGTTACGAAAACTCTAGTAACACAGCAGTAATAATGGAACTGGCGCCGGGGTTATACAATACAGCGGATAACTTTATCGATGCTTTAAATAAAGTGATTTTGGAAAAAACACCCGGCGTCAATATGAGATTTTTTTATAAAAAAAACGAAAATAAGGCCATCTTTAAAGTCGTTGAACAAGGAGCCTCGGTTACCATAAGCGAGGAATTGAAAAGTATCTTAAGCTTCTCATCGAATCGCGTGACAGACGCTAACGTGGCCCTGCACGGTGAGAAAGAAATAAATTTGGAAGCTCAAACTAGAAACCTGTACGTCTATTGCGATCTAGTGTCACCCAGAGTGGTGGGGGATGTTCTGGTACCCTTACTGAGGGCAGTTCCTATTTTGGAGAAAACCACCACATCCATATTTCGCATCTACGACAAACCGCACTATGTCCCCCTGAGCAGGTTCTCCTTCGACAGGTTAGAAATTCTTTTAACTAACGACAGGGGAGTTGCGATCCCATTTACATCCGGAACGTCGGTACTGACGTTACATTTCAGAGCGCGGAAGCACTTCGATCTGGAATAATGGTGAGACACACGCCGCTTCATCGAAATGCTAAGTTATACGAAGAGTGTTGCTTTAATCAAGCCGGCCACGGCCTCCCGGTATTTGTCGGAGGTAGAAGTCAGCGAGGGCGCGGTATCGGAAGTTTTTTCGGAGGCATCGGAAGAGCAATTTTACCGTGGCTAAAAACAGGCGGTAAGGCATTACTCAGAGAAGGTGTCGGCACGGGACTACAAGTCGCGCAAGACGCATTGGCGGGAAGAAACATTGGAGAGTCGTTTAAAGAAAGAGCTAAGGAATCCGGTCAGCGTTTAATTCAGGGAGCCATCAGTCATCTGGCCGGTGGCGATACAGGCCAACAAACCGGAAGCGGTAGAAGAAGGAAAAGACGAGCAGCTCCACCTGGGATGCCGGCAAGAAGAATAAAAACGACGAAACGACGCGATCACTCTCATTCCGCGTCCAAGAAGTCTAAGAGGACAAACTATTCGGACATATTCGGTTAAGCGATATGGCGTTAGTGCATCCCAAGTCTTGCGAGTGTTTCCATTCTGGACTAGATTTGTTTAGCGTTCCACCGACTCAGACATCTCTTGATTCTGCCCAGTTTGTAGAAGTTTCCCCCTTGGCGTCTCTGGCATCTGGGGCCCCTATAGAATTTTCCATCAGCGGAAATTCGGATGAATACATCGATTTTTCCAACACGTATCTGCATATGAGAGCAAAAATTACGCTGTCCAACGGTGAAAATATACCAAATGATGTTGAAGTTGCGCCTGTGAACTATTTTCTGCACAGTCTAATCTCGCAAGTCGACGTATCTCTCAACGATACTTTGATTTCAGCTTCTGAAAACACCTACCCTTTTCGAGCATACCTAGAAGCCACTCTCAACCATAGCAAGGAATCTAAGAAAAGTTATCTCACGAGCGCACTCTACTACACCGATACTCCCAAACACGCGGATGACACCCAAGGTGACTCCAATGCGGGTCTTAAAACTCGTCGAAATCTGGCCCGAGGTAGCCATGAGCTGGATATGATAGGGCGACTTCACTCTGATATTTTTGCTCAGGAGCGTTACATGCTAAACAGGGTTGACGTGAAAATTAAGTTGACCCCCTCAAAGGACGTATTTAACATCATAGCTCACGACAAAACTGTCGGTTATAAAAGTGTCATCACCTACGCCGCCCTGTTGGTGAGGAAAGCCTCAGTTAATCCGGCCATTTCGCTGGCTCACGAAAAGGCTCTCTTACGAGGCAATGCGCGATACCCCATGAAGAGAGTTATGATTAAAACATTTGCCATTCCTAAAGGCATGTTATCTCATTCCCAAGACAACCTATTCCTGACTCAAACACCAACGCGACTAGTCCTCGGCTTACTGGACTCGGCTGCATTTAATGGAAGTTACGACACCAACCCCTTCAATTTTAAAAACTTTGGCCTTACCTACTTAAACATCACCGTCGCCGGTCATAGTATTTGGGGTAAACCTCTATCTACCGAATTTGACCGCGGTCAGTACGCTCGCGCCTACTTCAAGTCCATGCTGGCGTTGGGTCTTGTGGGAACAGACGCTGGTAACGGAATAGATTATAACGACTTCAAGAACGCCTACACTCTTTTTGCATTCGATCTCAGCCCTAGTCTTTTGAACGCCGAACAATTTGAGCTCGCAAAATCAGGGCCCGTCGCCATCGAGCTCAAATTTGCGACGATCACGCCTAATCCTATACAGGTACTAGTTTACGCAGAACTGGATTCCGTGGTGGAGATCTCTAAAACGAGACAGATTCTTACAGATTACACAGCGTAAACACTTCGACAATGAACACGAGAGATATTCTCAACGTACTTATGTCTGACATTTTTGTGAGACGGTGTTCCATTGTTAGCGTAGTGGCTCGCGATCGGTTACCTCGCTATATCGATCCAACTAAAACAGCAGCCTTCGTTATCAATACCGACCCTAGTTGGAGACCGGGCTCTCACTGGGTCGCCCTCTACTACAACGCTATGGGGCAGTTTGAGTATTTCGACAGTTTCGGGTTTTCTCCCAGACATACCGAGATCATCGATTTTATCGAGAGGAATTCGAACAGACCTCTCATCTACAACTCGCGTCAGTTACAAGATCTTGTTAGTAACGCGTGTGGACTGTACTCTGTGTATTTTCTACTGATTAAAACCCGAGGAGGATCAATGCAAAGGGTCTTAATGCCGTTTACCTCATCCACCAGACAACACATAAACGATCGAATCGTGTATCGACTAGTAGCACCGAAACTTGTGTCGCAAAATTTAAAATTTCTAGTGCAATGACGTCAGTGGCTAAAAATATCGCAGACAAGTCTGGACACGAATTTTAGTGTTTAAAAATCCGGACTAAACCGGATCTATAATCTGACCTATGGTATAAAAGTCGCGGGTGAGAAAGCGCCAGTCACACATCGCTCAGTGCTGAGATACAGAAGATGCTGACAAACGTCGAGGCTGCACCAGTTGTCGATGTACCCACTAGCTGGGTCTACGTTACAGCAGATCGTGAAATGGTCAAACCATTGGCTGCAGGGCTGAAAGTAGCGTCCGTGTCTTCATATAGAGGGTCGACTATGATCCATATTCGAAAATTTTTCGGGACATTGAATTTAAAATATCCCACCAAGTTTGGGATCACGTTGAATCGTTCAGAATTTGAACAGCTCGTGTCTATGCAGGACGAGTTATTGGCCGAGTATGAGCGTCTCGAAACCATCGCAATAAAACCAGAAACTCATACAGTGAACGAACCCGACATCAGACTAGATCACACACTCCCAGTATCCACGTCGCCGAGTATCGAGCCATATTCCATAAATACTGGCTTTTACATGACTCCTTTCTACGATACTGACAACTTCGAAAGTAGTCAGCCAATACCAGCACTATCTCCTGGTCATCTTAGAAGAAACGAACAGCTCGTGGCTATGCAGGATGAGTTATTGGCCGAGTGTGCTCGTCTCGAGGCTAATGCAACAACACTACAGCCTCTTCCCTTGAACGAGCCCTCGACCACGGCAGATCATAGACTTCCAGTATCTACATCAGCATGCAACGAGCCTTATTCGATAAATAATGGCTCTTACAGGACTCCCGTGTACGATACTGACAACGTTGAAAAGATTCAACCAATAACAACGCTTGCCCCTGGTCATCTTAGAAGAAGAAAGAGGCTGAGGCTGAACATTTAGATGTTGTGTTTTAATGTCGTGTCTAGATGTACTGCATACGCAGTATCGGTGTTGTGTTGTATCAATAAAATATATATATAAATTACAAAACATGCCTCGTGTTATTTGTCATTTATGTGTATGTATATAATGGATTGTATAGGTGTGAAAGTCATAGATGTTGTAACTCGTTTTTTTTTCTGTTTTACACACAGGTATACTGGTAGTACACCAAGGACACTGATAGTATCCATATTATTCTTACGAGACAGTACCACGTGACATGTATATACAATAGAAAAACAACATACTTTTTTTAATAATATATTTTTAATACAATATAAACGTGACAACGACACAAACATATGTTCATTATCATCGGACATAAACATATCACAGAAGTATCTTTGTATATAAATACTCTAGATACCTAACGGGAAAGTCGTCACATTGTCGTTGTGCACACGGCGTTTGATGTAGAAATAAGAGAGAGAATTTCTATGTTGTGTATATGTATAGACACTCGATTTATATCGTTTAAAACCCACATTTTTCCCTCCCTGCGCCTGTTGTGTCTTGAGAACCTTCATAAATATATCTTTGTCTAGTTTATTGTGATGTTTGCTAAGCCCTTTAGTACTAGTTTTTGAGTAATCTCCAAAACAGTGGTATGTTTTACTACATAATGATACCATCCCATCCCCTTCGTACTCTAACTTAAATAAACCCGGGGTACGTTTATGGTACAATTTTGTTTTTTCGCAGTCTCGACAATCTACCTTAAATTTACCTTTACTCCTAACAAACTCCTCCCGATGAACCCTACAGGTCTCTGAGGGGAACCACTGATCGTACTCGTTATAAAAAGTTTCGAGTAAAGGCGGTCTAACTGCGTCAGCTAAACTAGGTTTACTTAACGCCAAATACAGACTGTCAGTGTCCATTTCACACAACTGAAAGTATGATCTCTCTACGAACCGGTCTAAAAAATCGTAATAAAATTGCAACATCCGTAGCTTGGCGTATTGATATACAAAGTAGCCGATTTGTAGCGGAAGGTCCCACCTCGTCGTCTTTTTTAACATTTCCACCTCGAATATATTCCCTACTCCTAAATCTGTCATATGTTTAAATAGGGGGTCGTTAACGAGCTTGGAAGCGGACTCACCCTCGCAGTACGCGACGTTCGAGTGTTTCGCTTTATCGGTGAGCGTTTTTCCGTACGCCGAATTTCCTAACAACTTCATGGTCTCCCCCGTAATGGACTGCGTCTCATCTACATCCCCTTTTCGTCTGGCGTCGGATACGGTGTCCCCAAATTGTTTGAAACAACTAACAGGGTGGTATTCGATCACTTGGTAGATGTTGGTTACCTCTAGATCGTGATCCAAATACCATTTTAATAAGGGGGTGGCCAAAAGAATTTTCTTCCCGATATAACTACCTATCAGGGTACGTCTAGGGGTCGTCAATAATTTATTTTTCACGGCGTATTCCTTCATAAGCTCTCCTATATCGTCTCTACACACGTCTACGTTTTTAAATATGGGTGTCATTTCGCTAAAATATTCCTTGAGAGAGTCGGGGACATGAATATCGCATTCTACCAGACCAAACAGCGTTTCGTCTTTAACAGCTTTCAAAATCTGCGCGATGGTTAGTGGTAATTTTTCCCGGGCATACGATGGTTTTGATCTTGGGAGGACTTGTTTAAGAAACGTAATAATTGTGCTATCGGTTTTCTTTAGCTCTTGCCACTCACATTCCCATATCTCAACCACGTCAACTCCAACGTCGTTGGTTAAATATTCGCGAATTTCCCGGGTCTTGTCGTATAGCTCGGACAAGGGTTTTTTGTTTATAGGGTTAACACCTTTGTGTTTTTCAGTGAGGTGACAGATATGGCCGTGCGTCAGACAACCATGATACTGCCAGACTTTATTATTAGCGGATAGGTTACTCTTTTGACAGAAGCCATCCACTCTAATCCTACGAGGTCCCAGTGGTACCTCACCCCCGTTGTATTGAGTTCGCAACTCAATGTTGTGTTTGTGAGCTACCCACGTTAACCACTCTCTACTCTGCTGATCGTAATAATTAACTTTACGTTGTCTAAACCCGTCCTCAACTTTTCGTATAATTGGAAAGTCAGTGGGCATTTTCTGCATCAATGCCCAGAGATACAGAGCGTTTGCGTCGTAGCCTTTAAGACTCTCTACTACGTTTTGAGGATTACCTCTGATTCGAGTCTCGTCCTTCTCGTGGTGGCGATGAAAGATTATGCTCGGGCCACCCACTATATTATCTCTAAGTGTTTTATGAAGCTCTGCCTCGCGTTTACCGCATAACGAAAAGACTACGTTTTTAGGTATGGTGTTGAAGAGGTATCTTAACGTCACACCGGGGACTGAAATGGCGTCCTTAAACATATCTACACCTAAACCCGCGTAAAATTCGATCTGTTTCTCTAATGCGAGTAGGAAGGGCCCGACATCCTTGTTGTTATACCAAACAAGAAAATCTCTGAGAGTGGACATGTTATTGTCCGCCCATATCTTGTTACAATACTCGTACTCTTCGTTTGAAATATTACAGTTTTTAAGCGTCGAAAAGAAAGCCTCGTGAGGGGGGAGAGGTTTCGTCTAACTTTTTTAGATTCGTAATATACTCGTAACAAAATACGCCTTTAGTCTCTTTAATCTTGTACGCCGCCAAGTATTTACTATAAGAGAAACCCGGAGCGAGATAATTTATAATATCTAAGAACTTTAGTCGACTGGTGGAGATGCACATAAAATTATTATTGCGCTTAACGATAAACTTGAAGGGCGAGGTCACCCCTTTCTTAGCTTTGTTTTGTTTCGGCTCTTCTTCTTCTTCATCTTCTTCTTCATCATCTTCTTCTTCATCGTCATCATTGTCATCATCTTCTTCAACGTCATCTTCTTCATCTTTTTCTTCATCATCTTCTTCTTCTTTTTCTACTTTGTTCGCCCCAGCTACGAAATGTCTTATTAAATATGGTTTAATAACGTTTAAGTCATACTTTCCAGAGTTGAACCCTATAACGGGGAGCTCTTTCAAGTATGACTCGAGTTTCCCTATGAGGTCACTACAGTCACCCCTGTCTCTTAAACTGTCAAAAACCTGTTTGAAACTGCCGCGTAAGATTATATATGCCCGTTTCGCTAATGTCTCTAGATAATCTATCATTTTACTCACTAATTTTTGAGAATCACCTTCGCTCACAAAACATACCGGTTTCTCATAACCCGGAATATTACTGGCTACGGCACACGACATTGGAATATGCCTGGCTACATATTCGGTGACATTACTAGTGTTTCCATCTGTCGTCGGTACATTACTAAAGTAACATTCATAATCGTACGTCGCTCTGTAGGGATACACGTAGTTATTAGGAACTTCTATACCCCTATTAGCTATCGTTTCGAGTATACCCTCTTTGTTCCTATAAACTCCTCCGATATACTTGTCTTTTCGCTTATCCCCGGTACATGTCTTCTCGTGTCTTAACAAAAATCTATGATCCCTCCACAATTTTCCACATTTGGGACAAGAAAAAGCATGGGCCGCCTTATCTATGTCCGCTATATACATAAAATGTTCCTCGTAAAATAGAACTCGTAAGGTGTCGCTAAAAGTCGTACTACCTCTTAGCATTGGGGACAGGGCTTGGTCTTTGTCAAAAGCGAAGACGTCCACGTTAATACCGAAACACTTTTCTAGAGAGGGAATCTGCGCTAACGTTACACCGGGGAACTCGTCGTCTATATCTAACCCCTGATGGTCGTGCCACTGTTTCAGGAGATCGCGAGTGGGTCTGTGTAAGTGATTAAGTTTAGCGCCCCTAAATAACGCCACGCATCTAAAGAAACATAAATTATCAGTATATGCTGGCCCGTTTATGTTATTTTGTAATGTGTAAATGAATTTATTGTTTGTAATGTGTTGTGGCAGGTCGGTGGTTAGACACCCGATAGGATATTCTACGAAATTATAGAAATAGAACGAAGTGCTGGGAAGGGTTTCAACACTATATTTAGTGCTCGGTCTATTATGATTTGCGTGGTTTAAGGGGTCGCTATCTTGTAGTTGTGTGAGGAACCTATCAAAATCTGCTCTGTTATTGATAACCATCGGAGTTGAAAGAATTAAACTATTATTGAAACTACTATGGAAAAACCGAAGGTCATTGTTTTCTTTATTCCTCAGGATGAAATTGTGAGAATAATTTATTTTAAATCTACGTGTTTGGTTATTAAAGATGGGGTTTAGAATGTTTGCCCAGTTTGGGAGTAGCTGTAAATTTGGATTATGAAAGACCGTGTGGACTGACAGATACCTGTTATTATTACTATGTGACCTTATTGCAGACCAGTTGTCGACATAGACCTGTCTAACATCTGCTGGTAAACTAGCTAAACTGTCTAATTCTAGATCCGTTCGCGCCTTCTTGCTGTGTTGACTCTCTAACGATTGTTCATTATTCCGCTTCCTCTTAATTGTTGGATCAGCTCTGGACTTTGAACAGGTCGTCGGAATCGAAGCTGATGAGGTGGCGGAGGTGGTTGATGGTGATGAGGTGGCGGAGGTTGATGCTGCTGATGCGGAGGTGGTTGACACTGCTGTTGTGGAGGTGGTTGATGGTGTTGATGGTCTTGTCGCGGATGCTGAGCTTGTACTTGTTGATATCGGTAGTTGGTGTTTATTTTTAATATGTGTTCTTAGATTGTCCTGTCTGTTAAATTCGCATACACATATAGGACACTGGTATGTCTGTTTATTGTGAACAGTGTCTACATGCCGATCTAGATGGTTTTGGGTAGTAAATATTTTCCCGCAGTCTTTACACGAGTATTTAGTATTAATGTGTACAGATGATATGTGCTCTGTACTGTTACTAGGTGTAGGCTGCTCACCCCCACGAGTGTTATCTACTCGGGGTTTCTTTCTAGAGTGTTGTTGTTCTTCATCCCCGGTCTCTGCAACATTGTTGTCTGTTGCAGAGAATACTGTCGGGGCCCTTGATGATGCCGGTGCTGGTGCCGGTGATATAGATGCATATGCTGTGTGTTTCTTCGCCACATGTTTGGTAAGATTTGTGGATCTTGTAAAGATGCACCCGCATATAGGACACGGGTATCTCTGTTGGCCGTGCGCACTATCTACGTGTCTGGCTAACCCGTGTCGCCGTGTAAAGCTTTTCCCACACGTTTCACACACGTGGCGTGGTCTGGTTACAAGTTCGTTACGTGAGGCCATCTGTCAACGAGATAAAACCAAACATTTAGTGTGCGTACCAAAATATATTGAAATAGTATACATATATAACATGCGCTCGCACACGCACGCGCGCACACACATACATGCACGCGCACACAAATACATACATGCACGCACACATACTATATGTTACTAGACAGTTATTAGTTATCGACCACTTCATTAGCACACATAACCTCACCAGCTATCATTTCTTACACCATCCTCGTACAACTCAAAACTCATCCGTCGCTCTTACTATCATAAACCCTATAGCCAGATATGACTCATTCCTCCGCTTTCGCTAGTTTATTATAACTGTCTCTCAGCTTCTACCACCGCTATATCAGACCGTTTCAAATCTTTCTTTCTTTCTTTTCTTTCTTCTTTCTTTCTTTCTTTCTTTCTTTCTTTCTTTCTTTCTTTCTTTCTTTCTTTCTTTCTTTCTTTCTTTCTTTTTTCTTTGTCTCTCTCTCTCTCTCTCTCTCTCTCTCTCTCTCTCTCGCTCTAGCTCTCCCTTATCAGTACTTTAATCTTTACACTCAAAACACATAACGAACATCTACGTACTTATTACTTAACTAAAACACGCATATATTAACAGTTAGTTTTAAATATTATATTTTGTCGGTGTGCGGGTATCTAGGAGTTTACTAAAGCTTTTATTGACATATTTGAGTCTCTATCCCACTCATGTTCATATCACTATCATAACCATACCACTTTTACAATATGTGTTTGTACTAACGCGACTGGAACTATAAGATTCGTGAAACTTAATACATCGCTCAGTTTGTGTGACTCACGCGTAATGTATAGCCGAACATGTCCAGACATGTTTCACATTATTGATTTCACGTACCACGCGCGCTTCTGAATTTATCTTATATGGATTCGAAAATGACTAGTTCTGATTGTAAAATGTGTGTGGCTACAGTTTCAAATGAATTTGTGGTATTAGCTGTTGATATTATCCACACTTACGATAAGACTAAAAAGAAGCTTTCCCCGTTTTATAAATCAATGGCTAAACTAGTCTATACGGTATCAGAGAGATATGACTCGTTATTCGCTGGTATGACTTTGGGAGTCGTTGATAAGGATATTTACACCTCGTTTGCGACCATTGTGGTTTATATGGTTTCAGATGGAATTTTAAACTGTGGGCGCCTCGTGGTTATTTATACGCTGGCTTATCGGTTAATTAAGAACCATGTCAAAGACTTTTACGATTCTGATACACATATATCTTCTCTGGAAAAGAACTTCGCTTTCTTTGCCGGGATGTTTATCGGTGGATTATTCGGAGACTGGTTTGTAAATAACGGTGGTTGGAAAAAGTTCCTAGACTTCTCTAACGAAAAGGATACGACGATGTGGACTCTATTTCGTAACATCTTTGCTCTGTGACCGTTACGACACTTACCGAACACGTTCCTATATGTTACGTAATTCATTTCCATTAATAAAACTATGATAATAAACACACATTGTTATGTATTTTAAGCAAAATTTCAACTTACCTGTATTCTTATAATGTTGGTTTTTTAAGGCTGGTTCTCCTCGCTTCTCCGACGGAGTTTCAGTATAACACCTGTGGTTATCTGGTGTTAGATTTACAGCTCTGGTAGGATAATATCAGTGAGGCTCTTTTGGTAGGTTTACAGTTATGGAAACGTATCTAGCAGTGTTATCACTGTGGGTACCTCGTGCCTGACTGCCCGACCGCTGCTAGTCGAATGAATATATTAAATCGTGTACGCGCCTTTTTTACATAACCTGTTGCGTTTCGCGCTCGCTGGAGACAATAATCAATAAACTCACGCGCGTACAGAATTGATTGGATCATTATGTGCCACGGTAGGAGAAAATGACTGTTCGTTTATACCGCCAGCAAGATTTGCCAATATATGTATGTATATACACCTACTTATGGTCCATATCTTAAATACGGAGCCCATTTACGCCCCCCTAAATATAATAACTATTAATTTATTACTATTATATGTATAAATGCTCACCATAACTATGAAATAACTAACGTATCACTACTCCCTAATATGGTAGTTTCACTTCCGGAGTGGGCGTGGTCTATAGCCGGACAACATACACACACACTAGCTCCTATTGGAAGTCACTTTGGCGGGAAACACTGATGTCCAATACATGAGTCATTAATTATCTCCTCAACCACCAACCCTCTTCATGCACTATACAAGTCCTATACATATATACATATATATCATGACATCACTCTGGCTTGGGGCAGCTTGGTGCAGCTTGGCGCAGTTTGGCGCAGTCTCTATATAACTCCTGTACTCATAGGGTACTGGACTTCGTAGGGTATACCCTATTCTTTGTCTTTGTATCCAAGTCCGACCATAACGTGCGCCTCCTACTACTCAGGAACAATCAGTAGACGAACACTTCAATCAATGCAGGACAGGAACAATCAGTAGACGAACACTTCAATCAATGCAGGGCAGGAACAATCAATACAGGAATGGAATAATCAATGCAGGTCAGGAACAATCAGTAGACGAACTCTTCAATCAATGCAGGACAGGAACAATCAATGCAGGATAAGAACAATCAATGCTGGAAAGAAACAATCAGTAGGCAAACTCTTCAATCAATGCAGCAAAGGACAATCAATGCAGGACAGGAACAATCAATGCAGGACAAAAACAATCAACGCAGGACAGGAACAATCAAAGCAGGACAAAAACAATCAATGCAGGACAGGAACAATCAAAGCAGGAAATGAACAATTAATGCAGGGCAGGAACAATCAATGCAGGACAGCAACAATCAATGCAGGACAGGAACAATCAATGCAGGACAGGAACAATCAATGCAGGACAGGAACAATCAGTAGACGAACACTTCAATCAATGCAGGGCAGGAACAATCAATACAGGAATGGAATAATCAATGCAGGTTAGGAACAATCAGTAGACGAACTCTTCAATCAATGCAGGACAGGAACAATCAATGCAGGATAAGAACAATCAATGCAGGAAAGAAACAATCAGTAGGCAAACTCTTCAATCAATGCAGCACAGGACAATCAATGCAGGACAGGAACAATCAATGCAGGACAAAAACAATCAACGCAGGACAGGAACAATCAAAGCAGGACAAAAACAATCAATGCAGGACAGGAACAATCAAAGCAGGAAATGAACAATTAATGCAGGCAGGAACAATCAATGCAGGACAGCAACAATCAATGCAGGACAGGAACAATCAATGCAGGACAGGAACAATCAATGCAGGACAGGAACAATCAGTAGACGAACACTTCAATCAATGCAGGGCAAAAACAATCAATACAGGAATGGAATAATCAATGCAGGTCAGGAACAATCAGTAGACGAACTCTTCAATCAATGCAGGACAGGAACAATCAATGCAGGATAAGAACAATCAATGCAGGAAAGAAACAATCAGTAGGCAAACTCTTCAATCAATGCAGCACAGGACAATCAATGCAGGACAGGAACAATCAATGCAGGACAAAAACAATCAACGCAGGACAGGAACAATCAAAGCAGGACAAAAACAATCAATGCAGGACAGGAACAATCAAAGCAGGAAATGAACAATTAATGCAGGGCAGGAACAATCAATGCAGGACAGCAACAATCAATGCAGGACAGGAACAATCAATGCAGGACAAAAACAATCAATGCAGGACAGGAACAATCAATGCAGGACAGGAACAATCAATGCAGGACAGGAATAATCAATGCAGGACAAAAACAATCAATGCAGGACAGGAACAATCAAAGCAGTAAAGGAACAATTAATACAGGACAGGAACAATCAATGCAGGACAGGAACAATCAATGCAGGACAGGAACAATCAGTAGACCAACATTAATTAAATGCAGGACAGGAACAATCAGTAGATGAACACTTCAAAGGTTGCTGAGCGGACGACAGAGCGGATATGGGAATGCCTGAACCTCGGTGACGTCAGTCCCAACTACAGACTCAAGTATTCATTTCATTATAATAGACTTATGTTGAGTTGTTTTACTTTTGTTTGTTTATTTTGTCCTGCTGGTGTTCAACTGTACAAACTTTAATAACGCGCTCGGAATATTCCAGGTTTGAAAGTTAATTCTCGAGAAGTCAAGACACTTGATCGCACATCTACTCGGAGATTAAGAATTATTGTAAAACAGAGAGACCAGAAGGCAAATAAATATATAAATAATTAAGAAAAAAAAACATAGAAGCCTGAAAACAAATTAACAAACAAGCAAATAAATAAACAAAGAAATCATTCACTACATTGTTTGTGTCGCACAACTCTTCCCCACTCTTTCAACTCATTTCCTCAGCTTCCTTTGAGCGCATTAACTCAACATCAATATCAAGAGCCGCACGAGCAGTCTAAAAGAATAATGTGATGAAGCAGGGCAATTGTCTGTTTCTATATTCACATCAAGACCGGATATATCCTCTCAAAGTCCGTCCACTTAGAGAAATCATTGAGTGAAAGCAACTCTACCGCGTTAATAGCAATAAAGTTATGATCATTCCCATACAGAAGTCTGCTAGCTCGCCAGAACAGCTCCACGTAATTACATATCGGGATGTAGTCTTCTAGAGAAATAACATCGTCCAGCCCATTGTATATGTTTATTATACAAATAGCTAGGGCGAGTAGATTATTTGCTTGCTAATATAATAAGATAATGGGATAAATTATTTGCTTGCTAATATAATAAGATAATGGGATAAATTATTTGCTTGCTGATTTTTTAATTATTTTTTTTAAGTGAAGTCCCTAGAGACTAGGATCTGAATTTTGCGAATTAACCCGTTTTTCTCTGGCAGCCGCGTGCACAGAGGTCTCTCGCTGTACAGGCAGATAACTCAGTCTTCAGAGGTACTCATCTTTTTTCTGTCGTAATTGCTGTTTTAAGTTTGAATCTAATAATGAGACAGAGTCTGTTATGTGTTCCCTAAATTACATCATAGATTAAATTAGAGGTTTCTGGGATTACGTGCCTAATGGAATAAGTTACATACTCTCTGATGTAATTACATAATGGTAGGAAATTATACGCTTCCTGATCCTAAGTACGCAATGGAATTAATTATATGTTTCTTGATGTATTTATATAATGGTAGGAAAATATATGTTTCTTGATGTATTTATATAATGGTAGGAAAATATATGTCTCTTTCTTGATCAAAGTACACGATGAAATAAATGGTATATTTGTTATTCTAAGAATCTGGTCTCGAGTTAGAGAGGTTGTGGGTTCAAATCCTGGCTGCACCAGTTGGGATTATTATCTATGATCTCTCTCTGCGGCAACCACCTCTGGTCTCAGCAGCGAGGTCCGACTTGAAACGGCAATTACTCATCGACGGAAAAAAAATATGAGTACCTCCGAAGGCAGAGTTATCTGCCTGTGCGGCGAGCGACCCCTGTGCACACGACTGCTAAGGAAAAATGAATTAACACGCAAAATTCAGTTCCTAGTCTCTAGGAACTTCGTCAGAGGTCAAAGCTGGTGAACGAAAAAAAAGGGAAAAAAAATTCTAAAAACGTTGTTAGGATAATGATGTGTTTGTTGACTGAGTTGAGAACCATGCACTGATGATGTCCTTGTGTAGCGAACACTTACTATGACAAGATAATGCAGATGTGACAATAAGAACGATAACTCTATTTAAAAGAAAGTAAAGGTACCATCCACGGCGTGCTAGAGACATGGGGTATATCGTGTTGGCGACAGTCTTATTTGAAGCCTGAAATATCTGCTAGCCTAGAACACGTTACTGTAGTCTTTACAAAGCTAATGCCTATTTGGAAAGGTAAGAATATCACTGGTGGCTCTAACATTCTAAAATGAGTGTTTGATATCCTTGTTATTTCAATTTTTTTGTAGCTGCAACATATGGAACATACACAACAGAGCTACAGAAGAAAATACAGGCCATTGATATCAAATGTTATCCCAAGGATTTGGGCATCTCTTACATAGTAATACGAATAAAAAAGTTCGCAAAAGGATGCAACAAGTAATTCAGAATGCATGATGATTTTTTGAATAATGTGAAGAAACACAAAACGAAATGGTTTGGCCATGTAAGATCAATCTGGCTGGGTAAAGATCATCTGCAAGGAATTATGAAAAGGGAGAGAAGAAAGGTTAGATAAAGGAACAAATGTGAAGATAAAGTCAAAGAATGGGCATAAAATCACAGAGTCCGACTGGAGATAGAGATACATGGAAAAGGTTCATTAAGCCAGTCAGTAGTGTCCCAACGAGCTGAGGAATTGTCGGATGAAGAAGGAATACATCGAGGCTCGTGCATTTAGCACGCGGCCATTAATCACCAGCTCCTTTAAAAACAACAGCACACCTCAGGTAAAAGGCATAACTGCATCTGGTAGAAACATTGAATTAACTGTGTTGGCTAAGTGTGTAGTTTGACGTCAGTGCTTAGTGTGACGTCAGTGTGTATAGATTCTATTCGTCTGATGATGTTTAGTTTCATGTTTGTGGTACGGCGGTTGTGATTCCAGCTTCAGGTTTGTGGGCTGAGTGGACGTGAAGAAGAAGAGAGTTGTGGGTGAGGTGAAACAAGCCAGAAAGTTGATGTTGTCATTGATTTTCCTGTAGCAATCCATCGGAGTGGCTGCATAAAAAAGCTGAAGAAACATGTCGTTAATGCTACGTCACCATCTTCTTTCTTTCATTATTTGTCTTTCAGCCTCAAAGGGAGATATAGTTTGCTGGCTTTCATTCTTCTCTTGGCTTCTTTCCCCTTAATTTTTCTAGCTTTTCTAATATCCCAATAACCTATTTCTATGTCGACCATTGGGTCCAGTATTCTATATAGTATCGTTTGTTGAAGGCTCCTTGTGTTGTGTGTTTCTGGCTTACCATGTAGTTTGTCAACCATTTTATCTGTTGTTTCTTTATGAATTCAATGGCTGAAATCAAACATTGTTTTCCTCGTCAATCCTTGGCTTTTTTCTTCACTCTTAACCTTATTGCTCATAGGACTAGGCAAATAGCTACGGTAAAGCTGGTGGGCAGGGAGCGAATTGGGAACATTTGATTGACAGCTCTACATAGGAGAACAACACAAAACCATGACGTTTCGGGACACACAGCCTTCCGATGGAAAAGAAAATAAATTAACAGAAAGAAAAGTGAGCGGAATTTAGAGATTGGATTGCTGTGTTTGTCACGTGCTTCCTTGAGTCCCCGATAACCCTAACCAAACCCATCTCCTTTATTTCCCATTCTCCCCCTTTAACCTTTGACCCCGTAAAAGCAGGTGGAAGGATTAACCATCACTAGCTTTCCCTTTTTCGCCTCTTCTCCTTTCTTTATCTATCGGCCCATCGTCATTCCCCGTCCCGCGCTCATACAATGAGAACCTTGAGTCCCACACGCGGCTAAGTTTTTTTTTTTTTAAAATTTCTAAATTATATTTTTTTCTATATTTTCACTAACTTGGTTGCTTCCAATAGCGTCGTTTGATTCTATTACGTTTCTCTTGTGGATTCGTCTCTCTGTTGCTGCTTTCTGAGGAAGGCTGTATTAGACTGCAACGTCACGATTCTATATTGTTCCCCTATGTCAAGCTGACCTTAAACACTGTCCGATGAGAGAGTCACTTCCAACAGTCCTACTCCCCCACAGACCTTCAACTACTGACCCCTGACTCAAGAACAACAAGAAGGTCAAGTCCACCAGCTCTCATTTGATCAAAACTAAAGACCTTCTCTCTAATGCCACTAACTTCCTTATTCCTGATTCGGCCTTAGGTATGCCCTCCTCCTATAAGCTACCTAAGATCCACAAACCTGCCTTCTATAAGCTACCTAAGATCCACAAACCTGCCTTCTATAAGCTACCTAAGATCCACAAACCTGCCTTCTATAAGCTACCTAAGATCCACAAACCTGCTCCCCCGACATACCGATAGTCTCTGCATGTTCCTGTCCTACTGTTCACATCTCGGACTACTTGGACAGCGTCTTTCAAGTAAAGATACCTATTGTCCAGGGCCTCCCCTCTTACGCGAAAAACACTAACTGGGCCCTTCAAATATTCTTGACCTCCTCTCCCTGTCCTGGTAAGACTTACCTGCTTATTCTGGAAGTCTGCTCTCTCTACACCTCTATACACATAACGATAGTCTCTTTGCTCTCCAGCTCTTTATTGGAACGCAGAAACCAATCCTTTGCTTTTATTCGTTTGGCGGAACAGGTTGTGACCATCAACTCATTTCACTTCGACGGTCGATTCTTCAGCCAGACCGGTGCTGTAGCAATGAGCACCAATAGGTGCCCTAGGTCTTTCTGTCTATTCATGGGCTACCTAGAACACCAACATGTGCACCAGCTATGTCTGCTTATTCATGAGCTACCTAGAACACTAAGATGGACCCTAGCTATGTGTGCCTATTCATGAGCTACATAGAACACCAAGATGGACCCTAGCTATGTGTGCCTATTCATGAGCTACATAGAACACCAAGATGGACCCTAGCTATGTGTGCCTATTCATGAGCTACATAGAACACCAAGATGGACCCTAGCTATGTGTGCCTATTCATGAGCTACATAGAACACCAAGATGGACCCTAGCTATGTCTGCTTATTCATGAGCTACATAGAACACCAAATTCTTTCCTTCTCTAGGGGCCATCTTTCTTTGATGCATTACTTGTACATCCACTGCGGTTTCGTGTGTTTGATTTTTCTGGACAGGTCTTGACCCAGTTCCTTGACTTTGTAGGCTCATTTCATAACTATTCGGATTTCGTGCTTCATCTCTCCCTCCTCTGCTACTTTTTTTTTAGACACTGTGTATATCAATATACTTCCATATTTTATTATATATCAAATTACTTTGTACTATCATATTTTATGCACCTAAGAATGCCCACTTCTAGTTCATATATTAACTCTTCCCAGCCCGCACATGTTGCGATTCTAGACTTTCTCTCAACTCCTAGACGTCTATGCGGCCGAGATTGTGACTCTCGCCATGAAGCTCACCGTATGTTGGAATTCTTTCGCCGCCGTCTTTACCCGGAATCTGTCCTGCAATCTGTCCTGCAATCTGTCCTGCAATCTGTCCTGCAATCTGTCCTGCAATCTGTCCTGCAATCTGTCCTGCAATCTGCCCTGCAATCTGTCCTGCAATCTGTCCTGCAATCTGTCCTGCAATCTGTCCTGCAATCTGTCCTGCAATCTGTCCTGCAATCTGTCCTGCAATCTGCCCTCCAACGAACTCTCCGAACTCTCCGAACTCTCCCTAATACCCGCACTCGAGCTCATACCCATACGACCCGCCGTCCTTCTAACAGAACTGTTCTCACCCTTAATTAGTATAGTAGCCTCCGTCAGTTATAGTTGATTATAGTAGCCTCCGTCAGTTATAGTTGATTATAGTAGCCTCCGTCAGTTATAGTTGACTATAGTAGCCTCCGTCAGTTATAGTTGACTATAGTAGCCTCCGTCAGTTATAGTTGACTATAGTAGCCTCCGTCAGTTATAGTTGACTATAGTAGCCTCCGTCAGTTATAGTTGACTATGGATTTTTCAGCGCCCCTAGAAATGTTATTTTTCTTTTCTTTCCTTTCGTCGTGTATTCTCTTTCTCTATGAATCTGTATGCTTCTTGTTTGAGGTGAACCTTTAGAGTATGTTTCCAGAGATTGCGGTCTGCTGCTATGTCTTCCCATGTTGCAGGGTTTATGTTCAGTCTTCATGTCGCGTTTACACACATCTACACATCGAAGTTGTGGGCGTCCCCTAGTTCTTTTAACATATGCCAGTTGTCCGTAGAGTATATCTTTCGGTATGCGGCCATCTTTCATACGGTGTACATGGCCAAGCCAGCGTAACCTACGTTGTTTGAGTAGCGTATAGATATTCGGTAAGCCTGTGCAGGTCAGGACCTCCACGTTTGTCACTTTATCCTTCCAGGTGATATCAATAATACAGCGTAGACATCGCATATGGAATGTATTTAGCCTTCTCTCGTGCTTTACAAAGGTTGTCCAAGATTAGGAGGATACTAATTATGCAGGCATTGTACACTGCGGCTTTTGTTTTAATTGTTAGTTTGCTGTTTTGTTTTAGGTTGTCCAAGATTCGCTGC
Organism: Megaustenia siamemsis; assembly: GCA_032433765.1. Taxonomy (NCBI): domain Eukaryota; kingdom Metazoa; phylum Mollusca; class Gastropoda; order Stylommatophora; family Ariophantidae; genus Megaustenia; species Megaustenia siamemsis. The sequence continues at coordinate 45,378,628 of JAVIAB010000117.1, read as the reverse complement.
CATACAGGAGGATACTAATTATGCAGGCATTGTACACTGCGGCTTTTGTTTTAATTGTTAGTTTGCTGTTTTGTTTTAGGTTGTCCAAGATTGGCTGCCATACAGGAGGATACTAATTATGCAGGCATTGTACACTGCGGCTTTTGTTGTAATTGTCAGTTTGCTGTTTTGCCAGACACGCCTAGAAAGCCGGGCAAAGGTGGTAACAGCTTTACCAATACGAGTGTCAATTTCTGTATCTAAAGATAGTCTGTCGCTGATGATGGACCCCAGGTAGTTACACTGCCGCACGATATCAAGTTTATAGTTGTCGATAGTGATTGCAGGTGTTGCTTCGACGTCATGACCGAGTATGTTAGTTTTCTGCAAACTTATTGTTAGACCGAAGTCTCGGCAGGCATGTGCGAAGCGATGTACCATGCTCTGGAGTTCTTCCTAACTTTGCGTGACAAGTGCAGCGTCGTCAGCAAATAACAGATCTCTAATAGAGATATGTCTGACCTTAGACCTTGCCTTTAGTCTTGAGATGTTGAACAATCGACCATCAGATCTAGTATGCAGATAGACACCTTCATTCGCATGTGAGAATGCATGTTTTAACAGAACAGCGAAGAAGATTCCAAATAGAGTTGGAGCAAGAACGCATCCCTGCTTGATACCGCTGCGTATGCCGAAGGGTTGTGATGTGCTGCCGTCGTACTGGATGGTGCCCTCCATGTCCTCATGAAACGATTTAACTAGCGTCAGTAGAGTATGTGGGCAGCCTATTTTAGGAAGTATTTTGAAAAGACCTTCTCTGCTGACAAGATCAAATGCCTTTGTAAGGTCGATAAAGGCTATGAAGAGAGGCTTGTTCTGCTCTCTAGATTTTTCTTAAAGTAGACGTAAAGAGAAAATCATGTCTGCACCCTTAACTACCATCCTCAAAAGCATGGCTGCACTCCGGGTCTTGAAACAACACCTACCTATCTCCCCCTCTCCCCACTCCGATCCTATCACTCGGCTTCTATTCTCTGACCCCGCCTAATGGTGGCATTTAGGCGTGTCAGGAACCTGCGTGATATTTTGGTTAGGAGCCGACTCCCCAACCTATGCCAAGACCTGAGGTGGCACGACCCGCTGCGACAGATCATGTAGTACGTGTCCGTTTATACGACAAACTAGGAATCTTATATACGCTATTATCTGTCAGCGCTGTCATCAAACGTCTACTGGTCAATGGGAACACGATTAGAAAATAGGGTTCGTGAACACCTTTACAACATCGAACACGATTCAGGCACTCCTATCTTCTCCTATTTCAGATTTCCAGTCCACAATACCTCTAAGGATTTTCAGATTACTGGAATCTTCCCTTGCTCCTCAGATATACACAGTCAGTTCGCCTTGGAGAACCAACTCATAGACCGCTTCTCCATTTTCCATCCGATGGGGCTAAACTATTTTCACTCTTTCCGTTAATTACTAACCTACTCTTTTACTCTCGCTTTTCTCCCCTCTTGCCACCCCTGTTCTCTTTTTTCTCCTACCCTATGTGGCCCCTCATTTCATTCATCCTACGGGGACCTCTACTTTATTTGACTTTTTTTGGCCCTCGAGCTTCTATGTAGCCTATTGACACTTATCAAGTGACCATCAAGCACTTTTGTGCCCATTGTCCATTTTTAAATAGATAAGTCTGTCTTTTGTGTGTGTTTTTGTATTAATATTTTTTGTACACTGTGGAAAGATGTTGAAATGTCGCTGTTTTTCTCGTCTCTCGTTTACGTTTAGCTGCTTGATACCACTATATGTTTATTTGATATATTTTCCGCTGCTCTACTCGCAGTCCTGCATGCTATTTTATGTGTGTGTGTGTGTGTGTGCGTGCGTGCGTGCGTGTGCGTGCGTGCGTGTGTGTGTGTGTGTGTGTGTGTGACAATTGTTGGTGTAATCTGGTCAGCTTTACAACATGGCGTCTTCTGTATAAGAAACAGTTTTTGGTATGTCTTTAAGGCTGGGTAAGTCTAAACATCAACAAATAGCCCGTTCTCTTATCCAGAGTAAACCAGTTAACGAACTAAAGTGATTTGTACAGTCGATGATTGGACATTGAGGCGGTTGTATTGAGGTAACACGGAGGTCCCAATTCGAATTCTGGCGGTGGTAATTTTTTCTTTGAATCCGCAATTTTCTTGTGGCTTTACCATCACCTGGTCTCTGGGTAGTGAGATCCTGTAATTAGCAAACAGTGAAAAACAGGAGGTCCGGTGCGCACTTTGAGAATGTTTAAGAACCCCTGGCTGCTGACAGTAAAAAATACTAGGATAACATTGTCAAATCACGAGCAAAATTGTTAATCTACCTATGCCGAAGATGGATGTGCCGGGACGAAAGGCAGGCACCGCGGATTTACCTAAACTTAAAACAAGGGATACAACGCATCCTCTTGAGTTATTGAGTTATTCTGACTCGTCACAGATTCATCAATTCAATACTGACACAAACACTACGTTCCCATTACATCAGTGGTAACTAATGCCTTCAACAAACACTACGTTCCTATTACATCAGTGGCAACTAATGCCCTCAACAAACACTACGTTCCCATTACATCAGTGGTAACTAATGCCCTCAACAAACACTACGTTCCCATTACATCAGTGGTAACTAATGCCTTCAACAAACACTACGTTCCTATTACATCAGTGGCAACTAATGCCCTCAACAAACACTACGTTCCCATTACATCAGTGGTAACTAATGCCCTCAACAAACACTACGTTCCCATTACATCAGTGGTAACTAATGCCCTCAACAAACACTACGTTCCCATTACATCAGTGGTAACTAATGCCCTCAACAAACACTACGTTCCCATTACATCAGTGGTAACTAATGCCCTCAACAAACACTACGTTCCCATTACATCAGTGGTAACTAATGCCCTCAACAAACACTACGTTCCCATTACATCAGTGGTAACTAATGCCCTCAACACTGACACTAACAGACATTAGTCATCATCCACTCAGAAGGAATGTGGTGCTAGTGCCAGTATTATATTTTTTCTTTGGACCATTATCATCATTACTACTCTCGAACAATGACCAGCAGCATCGTCGTCTCATTTGTGAGAACAGAAAACAAATCAGGACTATACATGAACCCTGGCAAGGACTATCAAAAGTAACAACATTGTAAAAACATGTTAATTATTGTAAAAATATCAGAATTTGACTTTTTCTTTTTATTACTTTCTTAGTAAAATTAAAAAGTCAGGACAGCAACACAGAGCCTGCAGTATTTATTATCCGATAAGCATTGGCACTTCATTAATGGATTATGTTGTTGGTCACACTACTACAGGCAGTCCTGCTGTTCCAGTTGGTTGGGTGGTTTATTGGCTATTAATCTAGCAGCCGATTGGTGTTTAACTTTTGGCTTTATACCACGTAGTGACGTCGAAAATTGATTGTGAATGATGGTTCACTTTATTTCATGTAGAGCATCACCTGGACAGTTGGGCATAGAACTAGGTCAGGCTCATCAGTTTAAAAAGAAAGAGTGCACAGGTGGTATTCTGAAGTTCCTTTAACCATGCCCGAGTGTATGTTCAGCTTTGTACCTAGAGTACGGGGTTTGAACATAGGGCATTCATCTTGTCTTTGGCAGTTAGATTGCTCGTGTGTGGCAAGAACACATCATTTCCGTTAGCACGTACCGAGCTACATTCAGATATTTAAGCACGCAATTACCAAGTGACAGAACACATTTATTCAGCAAGCAATTACCAAGTGATGGGGACAAGTCTGTTCAGCAAGTGACAGAAAAATGCACGTGTGTTCAGCTAATACTTACTGTGTGACATAAGCCATCACTTACTGAATGACAGAACACGTCAGTTCAGCAAGCTGTTACTGAATAACTAAGTAAAGCAGGGAATATTGAATACCAGGGTTCAGCTAAATGCCGGGACTGAACAATGCAGAGTAGTTAATCAACTGGACAACTGTGGCTTCTGTCAGCTGTGATGGAATGACCGTTATCTCACCAGACAGAACACGCCTTCTTAACTTCGGTTGTAGCATTACAGACTGGACAACTGTTATGGGCATCATATCAATAACAACTCCGATATGAGTTTATACATATATTAGTTATATAACATATCCGATATGAGTTTATAGAGTCTGGTACACAACTAGCCGACACTCTAACAGGTTTAATGGTAGCAGAAAAAAACATCATAAATCAACACTAGAAGGACCTACAATTACAATCCACAGCATACTCACACACTCCAGTGTGATAATATATAACCTAAAACAGCTATCCAGTTGTATCTAACCAGTATCTCTACCAGGAAATCTACGTCATTTAAAACTGTCCAAGGTGGGCACATTTATCTACGTCAATCTATATCTGGCTAACTTCATGTTTTAACTATTTGGCTAATTCCTCTATTTTATTTCTAGCTATCAGGGGGAGCTGGTTGGTCTCGAGGCAACACTCCAGTCACGTGCAGTGAGCTTGTGTGATCAAATCCTGACTGTACCAGTTGGGAATTGTATTTGTAATTTCTCTCTGGGGCAACCACCCCTGGTCTCAGCAACCACCCCTGGTCTCAGCAACCACCCCTGGTCTCAGCAGCGAGGACCTGCTTGAAACGTCAATTACTCATCAACGGAAAAAAAAAATTGAGTACCTCCGAAGACCGAGTTATCTGCCTGTGCGGCGAGGGACCCCTGTGCACACGGCTGCCAGGTAAAAACAGATTAACACGCAAAAATGTTGTTCCTAGTCTCTATGGAATTCGCCAGAGGTGAAAGCTGGCGAGCGAAAAACAAAAATGTCCAGCTTGCTATTTCTCACTAAATCTGGTGATCAGCCATTTCTATCCAGGTGGCGCACATTCCTGGTCTAAACTAATCTGCCTGTTCGCCATGCAATGAGAGCTGACTAGATTCAGAACTACTGCCTACCTCAACGATTATGGTCATGTGATATTACGATTATACCATTCACGGGATAACTTTCAAATTAAACAGAACTCAACTTGGCCCAGTGATGCCTCTCAATTAATTCTTCTTGTTAACTCTAATGACTCCCACTCTCCTAGTAAGCTGTTTTAACCCTTTAAATATCACAATCTGGTACAAAAGAACACGTCAGTTCAGTGACAGGACACGTTTATTCAGCAAGTTGTTACTGAATGAGAGGACACGTTTGTTCAGCAAGCTGTTACTGAATGAAAGGACACGTTTGTTCAGCAAGCTGTTACTGAATGAAAGGACACGTTTGTTCAGCAAGCTGTTACTGAATGAGAGGACACGTTTGTTCAGCAAGCTGTTACTGAATGAGAGGACACGTTTGTTCAGCAAGCTGTTACTGAATGAAAGGACACGTTTGTTCAGCAAGCTGTTACTGAATGAAAGTACACGTTTGTTCAGCAAGATGTTACTGAATGAAAGGACACGTTTGTTCAGCATGTTGTTACTGAATGAGAGGACACGTTTGTTCAGCATGTTGTTACGGAATGAAAGGACACGTTTGTTCAGCAAGATGTTACTGAATGAAAGAACACGTTTGTTCAGCAAGCTGTTACTGAATGAGAGGACACGTTTGTTCAGCAAGCTGTTACTGAATGAAAGGACACGTTTGTTCAGCATGTTGTTACTGAATGAAAGGACACGTTTGTTCAGCAAGCTGTTACTGAATGAAAGGACATGTTTGTTCAGCAAGCTGTTACTGAATGAAAGGACACGTTTGTTCAGCATGTTGTTACGGAATGAAAGGACACGTTTGTTCAGTCAGCTGTTACTGAATGAAAGGACACGTTTGTTCAGCAAGATGTTACTGAATGAAAGGACACGTTTGTTCAGCAAGCTTTTACTGAATGAAAGGACACGTTTGTTCAGCAAGATGTTACTGAATGAAAGGACACGTTTGTTCAGCATGTTGTTACTGAATGAGAGGACACGTTTGTTCAGCAAGCTGTTACTGAATGAAAGGACACGTTTGTTCAGCAAGCTTTTACTGAATGAAAGGACACGTTTGTTCAGCAAGCTGTTACTGAATGAAAGGACACGTTTGTTCAGCATGTTGTTACTGAATGAGAGGACACGTTTGTTCAGCATGTTGTTACTGAATGAGAGGACACGTTTGTTCAGCAAACTGTTACTGAATGAAAGGACACGTTTGTTCAGCAAGATGTTACTGAATGAAAGAACACGTTTGTTCAGCAAGCTGTTACTGAATGAGAGGACACGTTTGTTCAGCAAGTTGTTACTGAATGAAAGGACACGTTTGTTCAGCAAGTTGTTACTGAATGAAAGGACACGTTTGTTCAGCAAGTTGTTACTGAATGACCGAACACGACGTTTTGGTTGGCACTTACCGAATGCCCGTCTGAGATGAGCTTGGCCAGGATCTTGTTCATGCCCTTGACCGTGGGCTGACCGGAAGAAAAGACTGGCTGACCTGAGGCTGTTTGCTGGAAGTTTGCTGCCAGACTTTGCTTGTATGTTTTCAGCAAGTCCCTGGAACCGTTTCTGTCCTGGACCATAAAGTATTTGCCCTGGAAGTGTTTGAAAACGAGAAGCCATGACTTATGTGTCGATTTAGAAACTATCTATCTATCTATTGACCTTTCGAGCCGTAGCGGGCCCATAGGGCGTAGACCAAGATACACCTCCTATCTGAATTTTTGTTCTAGCAGTTTTCTTTTAAATATATTTAATCAAATCTCGCCATCTGTCTCTGTTCTGTGCAAGCAGCTCTATCTCATTGAGGGAGCCGAATCCTGTTGCTCTTGCCTCTCTCATCAATGTTCTTCTCACTGTCTCCCTGGGTCTTCCTCTTTTTCTCTTACCTGTTGTTTCCCACATGAGGGCTTGCTTTGCTATTCGGTTATTATCTCTTCTCATCACATGTCCAACATATGACCATCGTCTTTTCTTTATTACTGAAGATATTAGTGGTTGATTGGCGATTTCTCTAATTTCCTCGTTTGTTTTGAATTCGTTCCACGCTATACCAAGTATTTTCCTTAGACATTTATTTTCTAATGCGTTCAACTTTGTTTCTATATCTCTTGTTGTTTTCCAGCTTTCACATGCATACGTAAGGGTTGATAGTACATTTGATTTGAATAGCCTAAGTTTTGTGTTTGTGGTGATGAGTTTTGATTTCCACGACTTTTCAAGGCTTCTGAAAGACATTGCTGCTTTAGCCATTCTGATTCTAATTTCTTTGCTTGTATCCCCTTCTCGATCAATGTGACTTCCAAGATAGATAAAGTAATCGATCTCTTCTACTGGTTTGTTTTCCATGTATATTTTATATATATGTCATCTGTTGGAATTAAACTTTTCATGACTTTAGTCTTTTCATGATTGATCTCAAGCCCAATTTTGCTGGCTATTGATGATAGTTCATTTGTGTTTTCCTGCATCGTTTTTATCTGACTGGTGATGAGAACTATGAGAAACTATTTAAAAACTGTGAACAATCAAATGAAGGCTAGCCGTACAATTTTAACGGTACAAAAGCAGCTTTCAAAAAAAAAAACGTGGAAGATACTGTGCAATCCATTTGTGACAATTTTGTTGATATTTTATTTTTATTAAATAAGAAACAAGCTCTTAAATGTGGAGCCTGTTTAAAGCAGATTGTGTGAAGCCTGTTTATAACAGATTGTGTGAAGCCTGTTTAGAGCAGATTGTGTGGAGCCTGTTTAGAACACATCGCATGCAGGTGTGTTTATTTTTCCTTACCTCTCTCTCTCTCTCTCTCTCTCTCGCTCTCTCTCTCTCTCTCACACACACACACAATAGTACGTCGTGTCTTGAACAAGAAGACAGTCCTGCAGCTCCCAGACCTACCTATCTAGTAAATATCACAGCTACAATTATCACACACAAAAACATAGAAAGAAATAAATGTTCATGCTCCGAGAACTATCAGGTCTTACTTTGATGAGAGGGTGCTCCGACATTCCATCCACCAGACTTCCGGTGACAATTGGCTCGCTGAGGTCAAGGAACTGTTGGAATTCTTCCCGACAATCTTTGATGATGACAGGGGCCACTTTGTTGTTTCTGATGACGCATTGTTTATTGATGTACACATCTGGAATGCAGAATGTTCAGATATTTAAGGACCAGTTCTCGACATTTAAGGACCAGTTCTCGACATTTAAGGACCAGTTCTCGACATTTAAGGACCAGTTCTCGACATTTAAGGACCAGTTCTCGACATTTAAGGACCAGTTCTCGACATTTAAGGCCGTCCTTATCAAACACGTTTTTCATTCGCGATTCCCTATCGCAGACCCCACCTTTTACCCTCATCCCGACCACATTATTCTATCTATACATTTTAAATAAAGTCCAAATATAAAATATATTTTTAAAAATAATTATATATGAATTGTTTATTTGTATAATGCTTAACATGATGGTCATGCTTACATCTGAACAACCAATTGAAAACCAACAACTTTGAGGCATCAGTAACTCTACTTTGAGGCATCAGTAACTCTACTTTGAGGCATCAGTAACTCTACTTTGAGGCATCAGTAACTCTACTTTGAGGCATCAGTAACTCTACTTTGAGGCGTCAGTAATTCTACTTTGAGGCATCAGTAACTCTACTTTGAGGCATCAGTAACTCTACTTTGAGGCATCGGTAAATCTACTTTGAGGTATCAGTAACTCTACTTTGAGGCATCGGTAACTCTACTTTGAGATATATGTAACTTTAATTTGAGTTATCAATGACTCTACATTGAGGTATCAGAAACTCAACTTTGAGGTTTCAGTAACTCTACTTTGAGGTATCAGTAACTCTACTTTGAGGCATCGGTAACTCTACTTTGAGATATAAGTATCTTGAATTTGAGTTATCAGTAACTCTACATTGAGTTATCAGTAACTCTACTTTGAGGTATCAGTAATTCTACATTGAGGTTTCAGTAACTCTACTTTGAGGGATCGGTAACTCTACTTTGAGGTATCAGTAACGCTACTTTGAGGCATCTGTAACTCTATTTTGAGGCATCAGTAACTCTACTTTGAGGCATCTGTAACTCTACTTTGAGGGGTCAGTAACTCTACTTTGAGGCATCAGTAATTCTACTTTGAGGCATCAGTAACTCTACATTGAGGCATCAGTAACTTTACTTTGAGGCATCAGTAAATCTACTTTGAGGCATCAGTAACTCTACTTTGGGCATAAGTAACTCTACTTTGAGGTATCAGTAACTCTACTTTGAGGCATCAGTAACTCTACTTTGAGGCATCAGTAACTCTACTTTGAGGCATCAGTAACTCTACTTTGAGGCATCAGTAACTCTACTTTGAGGCATCAGTAACTCTACTTTGAGGCATCAGTAACTCTACTTTGAGGCATCAGTAACTCTACTTTGAGGCAAGAGTAACTCTACTTTGAGGCATCTGTAACTCTACTTTGAGGCGTCAGTAATTCTACTTTGAGGCATCAGTAATTCTACTTTGAGGCATCAGTAACTCTACTTTGAGGCATCGGTAAATCTACTTTGAGGTATCAGTAACTCTACTTTGAGGCATCGGTAACTCTACTTTGAGATATATTTAACTTTAATTTGAGTTATCAATGACTCTACATTGAGGTATCAGAAACTCAACTTTGAGGTTTCAGTAACTCTACTTTGAGGTATCAGTAACTCTACTTTGAGGCATCGGTAACTCTACTTTGAGATATAAGTATTTGAATTTGAGTTATCAGTAACTCTACATTGAGTTATCAGTAACTCTACTTTGAGGTATCAGTAATTCTACATTGAGGTTTCAGTAACTCTACTTTGAGGGATCGGTAACTCTACTTTGAGGTATCAGTAACGCTACTTTGAGGCATCTGTAACTCTATTTTGAGGCATCAGTAACTCTACTTTGAGGCATCTGTAACTCTACTTTGAGGGGTCAGTAACTCTACTTTGAGGCATCAGTAATTCTACTTTGAGGCATCAGTAACTCTACATTGAGGCATCAGTAACTTTACTTTGAGGCATCAGTAAATCTACTTTGAGGCATCAGTAACTCTACTTTGGGCATAAGTAACTCTACTTTGAGGTATCAGTAACTCTACTTTGAGGTACCAGTAACTCTACTTTGAGGGATCGGTAACTCTACTTTGAGGTATCAGTAACTCTACTTTGAGGCATCGGTAACTCTACTTTGAGGCGTCAGTAATTCTACTTTGAGGCATCAGTAACTCTACTTTGAGGCATCAGTAACTCTACTTTGAGGCATCGGTAAATCTACTTTGAGGTATCAGTAACTCTACTTTGAGGCATCGGTAACTCTACTTTGAGATATATGTAACTTTAATTTGAGTTATCAATGACTCTACATTGAGGTATCAGAAACTCAACTTTGAGGTTTCAGTAACTCTACTTTGAGGTATCAGTAACTCTACTTTGAGGCATCGGTAACTCTACTTTGAGATATAAGTATCTTGAATTTGAGTTATCAGTAACTCTACATTGAGTTATCAGTAACTCTACTTTGAGGTATCAGTAATTCTACATTGAGGTTTCAGTAACTCTACTTTGAGGGATCGGTAACTCTACTTTGAGGTATCAGTAACGCTACTTTGAGGCATCTGTAACTCTATTTTGAGGCATCAGTAACTCTACGTTGAGGCATCAGTAACTCTACTTTGAGGTTTCAGTAACTCTACTTTGAGGTATCAGTAACTCTACTTTGAGGCATCGGTAACTCTACTTTGAGATATAAGTATCTTGAATTTGAGTTATCAGTAAATCTACATTGAGTTATCAGTAACTCTACTTTGAGGTATCAGTAATTCTACATTGAGGTTTCAGTAACTATACTTTGATGTGTCAGAAACTCAACTTTGAGGTATAAGTAACTTTAATTTAAGTTATCAGTAACTCTACTTCTACTTTGAGGTGTCAGAAACTCAACGTTGAGGTTTCAGTAACTCTATTTTGAGGTATTAGTAACTCTACTTTGAGGTATCAGTAACTCTACTTTGAGGCATCGGTATCTCTACTTTGAGGTATCAGTAACTCTACTTTGAGTTATCAGTAACTCTACTTTGAGGTATCAGTAATTCTACATTGAGGTTTCAGTAACTCTACTTTGATGTGTCAGAAACTCAACTTTGAGGTATAAGTAACTTTAATTTAAGTTATCAGTAACTCTACTTCTACTTTGAGGTGTCAGAAACTCAACTTTGAGGTATCAGTAACTCTACTTTGGGGTATCAGTAACTCAACTTTGAGGTATTAGTAACTCTACTTTGAGGTATCAGTAATTCTACTTTGGGGCATCAGTAATTCAACTTTGAGGTATTAGTAACTCAATTTTGAGGCATCAGTAACTCAACTTTGAGGTATCAGTAACTCTACTTTGAGGCATTAGTAACTCTACTTTGTGGAATCAGTAACTCTGCTGTGAGGCATCGGTAACTCTATTTTGAGGCATCAGTAACTCTACTTTGAGTTGTCAGTAACTCTACTTTGTGGCATCAGTAACTCTACTTTGTGGCATCATTAACTCTACTTTGAGGTATCAGTAGCTCTACTTTGAGGTATCAGTAATTCAACTTTGAGGTGTCAGTAACTCTACTTTGAGGCATCAGTAACTCTACTTTGAGTCATCAGTAACTCTACTTTGAGGCATCGGCAACTCTACTTTGTGGCATCAGTAACTTTACTTTGAGGCATCAGTAACTTTACTTTGAGGTATCAGTAACTCTACTTCGAGGTATCAGTAACTCTACTTTGAGGTACCAGTAACTCTACTTTGAGGTATCAGTAACTCTACTTTGAAGTACCAGTAACTCTACTTCGAGATGTCAGCAACTCTACATTGAGGTACCAGTAACTCAACTTTGAGGTACCAGTAACTCAACTTTGAGGTACCAGTAACTCTACTTTGAGGTACCAGTAACTCTACTTTGAGGTGTCAGTAACTCTACTTTGAGGTACCAGTAACTCTACTTTGAGGAATCAGTAACTCTACTTTGAGGAATCAGTAATTCTACTTTTGGGAATCAGTAACTCTACTTTGAGGTATCAGTAACTCTACTTTGAGGCATCAGTAACTCTACTTTGAGGCATCAGTAACTCTACTTTGAGGCATCTGTAACTCTACTTTGAGGCATCAGTAACTCTACTTTGAGGCATCAGTAACTCTACTTTGAGGCATCAGTAACTCTACTTTGAGGCATCAGTAACTCTACTTTGAGGCATCAGTAACTCTACTTTGAGGCATCAGTAACTCTACTTTGAGGCATCAGTAACTCTACTTTGAGGCATCAATAACTCTACTTTGAGGCGTCAGTAATTCTACTTTGAGGCATCAGTAACTCTACTTTGAGGCATCAGTAACTCTACTTTGAGGCATCGGTAAATCTACTTTGAGGTATCAGTAACTCTACTTTGAGGCATCGGTAACTCTACTTTGAGATATATGTAACTTTAATTTGAGTTATCAATGACTCTACATTGAGGTATCAGAAACTCAACTTTGAGGTTTCAGTAACTCTACTTTGAGGTATCAGTAACTCTACTTTGAGGCATCGGTAACTCTACTTTGAGATATATGTAACTTTAATTTGAGTTATCAGTAACTCTACATTGAGTTATCAGTAACTCTACTTTGAGGTATCAGTAATTCTACATTGAGGTTTCAGTAACTCTACTTTGAGGGATCGGTAACTCTACTTTGAGGTATCAGTAACGCTACTTTGAGGCATCTGTAACTCTATTTTGAGGCATCAGTAACTCTACTTTGAGGCATCTGTAACTCTACTTTGAGGGGTCAGTAACTCTACTTTGAGGCATCAGTAATTCTACTTTGAGGCATCAGTAACTCTACATTGAGGCATCAGTAACTTTACTTTGAGGCATCAGTAAATCTACTTTGAGGCATCAGTAACTCTACTTTGGGCATAAGTAACTCTACTTTGAGGTATCAGTAACTCTACTTTGAGGTATCAGTAACTCTACTTTGAGGGATCGGTAACTCTACTTTGAGGTATCAGTAACTCTACTTTGAGGCATCGGTAACTCTACTTTGAGGCGTCAGTAATTCTACTTTGAGGCATCAGTAACTCTACTTTGAGGCATCAGTAACTCTACTTTGAGGCATCGGTAAATCTACTTTGAGGTATCAGTAACTCTACTTTGAGGCATCGGTAACTCTACTTTGAGATATATGTAACTTTAATTTGAGTTATCAATGACTCTACATTGAGGTATCAGAAACTCAACTTTGAGGTTTCAGTAACTCTACTTTGAGGTATCAGTAACTCTACTTTGAGGCATCGGTAACTCTACTTTGAGATATAAGTATCTTGAATTTGAGTTATCAGTAACTCTACATTGAGTTATCAGTAACTCTACTTTGAGGTATCAGTAATTCTACATTGAGGTTTCAGTAACTCTACTTTGAGGGATCGGTAACTCTACTTTGAGGTATCAGTAACGCTACTTTGAGGCATCTGTAACTCTATTTTGAGGCATCAGTAACTCTACTTTGAGGCATCTGTAACTCTACTTTGAGGGGTCAGTAACTCTACTTTGAGGCATCAGTAATTCTACTTTGAGGCATCAGTAACTCTACATTGAGGCATCAGTAACTTTACTTTGAGGCATCAGTAAATCTACTTTGAGGCATCAGTAACTCTACTTTGGGCATAAGTAACTCTACTTTGAGGTATCAGTAACTCTACTTTGAGGCATCAGTAACTCTACTTTGAGGCATCAGTAACTCTACTTTGAGGCATCAGTAACTCTACTTTGAGGCATCAGTAACTCTACTTTGAGGCATCAGTAACTCTACTTTGAGGCATCAGTAACTCTACTTTGAGGCATCAGTAACTCTACTTTGAGGCATCAGTAACTCTACTTTGAGGCATCAGTAACTCTACTTTGAGGCGTCAGTAATTCTACTTTGAGGCATCAGTAACTCTACTTTGAGGCATCAGTAACTCTACTTTGAGGCATCGGTAAATCTACTTTGAGGCATCGGTAACTCTACTTTGAGATATATGTAACTTTAATTTGAGTTATCAATGACTCTACATTGAGGTATCAGAAACTCAACTTTGAGGTTTCAATAACTCTACTTTGAGGTATCAGTAACTCTACTTTGAGGCATCGGTAACTCTACTTTGAGATATAAGTATCTTGAATTTGAGTTATCAGTAACTCTACATTGAGTTATCAGTAACTCTACTTTGAGGTATCAGTAATTCTACATTGAGGTTTCAGTAACTCTACTTTGAGGGATCGGTAACTCTACTTTGAGGTATCAGTAACGCTACTTTGAGGCATCTGTAACTCTATTTTGAGGCATCAGTAACTCTACTTTGAGGCATCTGTAACTCTACATTGAGGGGTCAGTAACTCTACTTTGAGGCATCAGTAATTCTACTTTGAGGCATCAGTAACTCTACATTGAGGCATCAGTAACTTTACTTTGAGGCATCAGTAAATCTACTTTGAGGCATCAGTAACTCTACTTTGGGCATAAGTAACTCTACTTTGAGGTATCAGTAACTCTACTTTGAGGTATCAGTAACTCTACTTTGAGGGATCGGTAACTCTACTTTGAGGTATCAGTAACTCTACTTTGAGGCATCGGTAACTCTACTTTGAGGCGTCAGTAATTCTACTTTGAGGCATCAGTAACTCTACTTTGAGGCATCAGTAACTCTACTTTGAGGCATCGGTAAATCTACTTTGAGGTATCAGTAACTCTACTTTGAGGCATCGGTAACTCTACTTTGAGATATATGTAACTTTAATTTGAGTTATCAATGACTCTACATTGAGGTATCAGAAACTCAACTTTGAGGTTTCAGTAACTCTACTTTGAGGTATCAGTAACTCTACTTTGAGGCATCGGTAACTCTACTTTGAGATATAAGTATCTTGAATTTGAGTTATCAGTAACTCTACATTGAGTTATCAGTAACTCTACTTTGAGGTATCAGTAATTCTACATTGAGGTTTCAGTAACTCTACTTTGAGGGATCGGTAACTCTACTTTGAGGTATCAGTAACGCTACTTTGAGGCATCTGTAACTCTATTTTGAGGCATCAGTAACTCTACTTTGAGGCATCAGTAACTCTACTTTGAGGTTTCAGTAACTCTACTTTGAGGTATCAGTAACTCTACTTTGAGGCATCGGTAACTCTACTTTGAGATATAAGTATCTTGAATTTGAGTTATCAGTAAATCTACATTGAGTTATCAGTAACTCTACTTTGAGGTATCAGTAATTCTACATTGAGGTTTCAGTAACTCTACTTTGATGTGTCAGAAACTCAACTTTGAGGTATAAGTAACTTTAATTTAAGTTATCAGTAACTCTACTTCTACTTTGAGGTGTCAGAAAATCAACTTTGAGGTATCAGTAACTCTACTTTGGGGTATCAGTAACTCTACTTTGGGGCATCAGTAACTCAACTTTGAGGTATTAGTAACTCTACTTTGAGGTATCAGTAATTCTACTTTGGGGCATCAGTAATTCAACTTTGAGGTATTAGTAACTCAATTTTGAGGCATCAGTAACTCAACTTTAAGGTATCAGTAACTCTACTTTGAGGCATTAGTAACTCTACTTTGTGGAATCAGTAACTCTACTTTGAGGCATCAGTAACTCTGCTGTGAGGCATCGGTAACTCTATTTGAGGCATCAGTAACTCTACTTTGAGTTGTCAGTAACTCTACTTTGTGGCATCAGTAACTCTACTTTGTGGCATCATTAACTCTACTTTGGGGCATCAGTAATTCAACTTTGAGGTATTAGTAACTCAATTTTGAGGCATCAGTAACTCAACTTTGAGTCATCAGTAACTCTACTTTGAGGCATTAGTAACTCTACTTTGTGGAATCAGTAACTCTACTTTGAGGCATCAGTAACTCTGCTGTGAGGCATCGGTAACTCTATTTTGAGGCATCAGTAACTCTACTTTGAGTTGTCAGTAACTCTACTTTGTGGCATCAGTAACTCTACTTTGTGGCATCATTAACTCTACTTTGAGGTATCAGTAATTCAACTTTGAGGTGTCAGTAACTCTACTTTGAGGCATCAGTAACTCTACTTTGAGTCATCAGTAACTCTACTTTGAGGCATCGGCAACTCTACTTTGTGGCATCAGTAACTTTACTTTGAGGCATCAGTAACTTTACTTTGAGGTATCGGCAACTCTACTTTGAGGTATCAGTAACTCTACTTTGAGGTACCAGTAACTCTAATTTGAGGTATCAGTAACTCTACTTTGAGGTACCAGTAACTCTACTTCGAGGTGTCAGTAACTCTACTTTGAGGTACCAGTAACTCTAATTTGAGGTATAAGTAACTCTACTTTGAGGTACCAGTAACTCTACTTCGAGGTGTCAGTAACTCTACTTTGAGGTACCAGTAACTCTACTTTGAGGAATCAGTAACTCTACTTTGAGGAATCAGTAACTCTACTTTGAGGAATCAGTAACTCTACTTTGAGGTATCAGTAACTCTACTTTGTGGTACCAGTAATTCTACTTTGAGGTATCAGTAACTCTACTTTGAGGTACCAGTAACTCTACTTCGAGGTGTCAGTAACTCTACTTTGAGGTACCAGTAACTCAGCTTTGAGGTACCAGTAACTCTACTTTGAGGTACCAGTAACTCTACTTTGAGGTGTCAGTAACTCTACTTTGAGGTACCAGTAACTCTACTTTGAGGAATCAGTAACTCTACTTTGAGGCATCGGCAACTCTACTTTGTGGCATCAGTTACTTTACTTTGAGGCATCAGTAACTTTACTTTGAGGTATCAGTAACTCTACTTTGAGGTATCAGTAACTCTACTTTGAGGCATCAGTAACTCTACTTTGAGGCATCAGTAACTCTACTTTGAGGCATCTGTAACTCTACTTTGAGGCATCAATAACTCTACTTTGAGGCGTCAGTAATTCTACTTTGAGGCATCAGTAACTCTACTTTGAGGCATCAGTAACTCTACTTTGAGGCATCGGTAAATCTACTTTGAGGTATCAGTAACTCTACTTTGAGGCATCGGTAACTCTACTTTGAGATATATGTAACTTTAATTTGAGTTATCAATGACTCTACATTGAGGTATCAGAAACTCAACTTTGAGGTTTCAGTAACTCTACTTTGAGGCATCGGTAACTCTACTTTGAGATATAAGTATCTTGAATTTGAGTTATCAGTAACTCTACATTGAGTTATCAGTAACTCTACTTTGAGGTATCAGTAATTCTACATTGAGGTTTCAGTAACTCTACTTTGAGGGATCGGTAACTCTACTTTGAGGTATCAGTAACGCTACTTTGAGGCATCTGTAACTCTATTTTGAGGCATCAGTAACTCTACTTTGAGGCATCTGTAACTCTACATTGAGGGGTCAGTAACTCTACTTTGAGGCATCAGTAATTCTACTTTGAGGCATCAGTAACTCTACATTGAGGCATCAGTAACTTTACTTTGAGGCATCAGTAAATCTACTTTGAGGCATCAGTAACTCTACTTTGGGCATAAGTAACTCTACTTTGAGGTATCAGTAACTCTACTTTGAGGTATCAGTAACTCTACTTTGAGGGATCGGTAACTCTACTTTGAGGTATCAGTAACTCTACTTTGAGGCATCGGTAACTCTACTTTGAGGCGTCAGTAATTCTACTTTGAGGCATCAGTAACTCTACTTTGAGGCATCAGTAACTCTACTTTGAGGCATCGGTAAATCTACTTTGAGGTATCAGTAACTCTACTTTGAGGCATCGGTAACTCTACTTTGAGATATATGTAACTTTAATTTGAGTTATCAATGACTCTACATTGAGGTATCAGAAACTCAACTTTGAGGTTTCAGTAACTCTACTTTGAGGTATCAGTAACTCTACTTTGAGGCATCGGTAACTCTACTTTGAGATATAAGTATCTTGAATTTGAGTTATCAGTAACTCTACATTGAGTTATCAGTAACTCTACTTTGAGGTATCAGTAATTCTACATTGAGGTTTCAGTAACTCTACTTTGAGGGATCGGTAACTCTACTTTGAGGTATCAGTAACGCTACTTTGAGGCATCTGTAACTCTATTTTGAGGCATCAGTAACTCTACTTTGAGGCATCAGTAACTCTACTTTGAGGTTTCAGTAACTCTACTTTGAGGTATCAGTAACTCTACTTTGAGGCATCGGTAACTCTACTTTGAGATATAAGTATCTTGAATTTGAGTTATCAGTAAATCTACATTGAGTTATCAGTAACTCTACTTTGAGGTATCAGTAATTCTACATTGAGGTTTCAGTAACTCTACTTTGATGTGTCAGAAACTCAACTTTGAGGTATAAGTAACTTTAATTTAAGTTATCAGTAACTCTACTTCTACTTTGAGGTGTCAGAAACTCAACTTTGAGGTTTCAGTAACTCTATTTTGAGGTATTAGTAACTCTACTTTGAGGTATCAGTAACTCTACTTTGAGTTATCAGTAACTCTACTTTGAGGTATCAGTAATTCTACATTGAGGTTTCAGTAACTCTACTTTGATGTGTCAGAAACTCAACTTTGAGGTATAAGTAACTTTAATTTAAGTTATCAGTAACTCTACTTCTACTTTGAGGTGTCAGAAACTCAACTTTGAGGTATCAGTAACTCTACTTTGGGGTATCAGTAACTCTACTTTGGGGCATCAGTAACTCAACTTTGAGGTATTAGTAACTCTACTTTGAGGTATCAGTAATTCTACTTTGGGGCATCAGTAATTCAACTTTGAGGTATTAGTAACTCAATTTTGAGGCATCAGTAACTCAACTTTAAGGTATCAGTAACTCTACTTTGAGGCATTAGTAACTCTACTTTGTGGAATCAGTAACTCTACTTTGAGGCATCAGTAACTCTGCTGTGAGGCATCGGTAACTCTATTTTGAGGCATCAGTAACTCTACTTTGAGTTGTCAGTAACTCTACTTTGTGGCATCAGTAACTCTACTTTGTGGCATCATTAACTCTACTTTGAGGTATCAGTAGCTCTACTTTGAGGTATCAGTAATTCAACTTTGAGGTGTCAGTAACTCTACTTTGAGGCATCAGTAACTCTACTTTGAGTCATCAGTAACTCTACTTTGAGGCATCGGCAACTCTACTTTGTGGCATCAGTAACTTTACTTTGAGGCATCAGTAACTTTACTTTGAGGTATCGGCAACTCTACTTTGAGGTATCAGTAACTCTACTTTGAGGTACCAGTAACTCTAATTTGAGGTATCAGTAACTCTACTTTGAGGTACCAGTAACTCTACTTCGAGGTGTCAGTAACTCTACTTTGAGGTACCAGTAACTCTAATTTGAGGTATAAGTAACTCTACTTTGAGGTACCAGTAACTCTACTTCGAGGTGTCAGTAACTCTACTTTGAGGTACCAGTAACTCTACTTTGAGGAATCAGTAACTCTACTTTGAGGAATCAGTAACTCTACTTTGAGGAATCAGTAACTCTACTTTGAGGTATCAGTAACTCTACTTTGTGGTACCAGTAATTCTACTTTGAGGTATCAGTAACTCTACTTTGAGGTACCAGTAACTCTACTTCGAGGTGTCAGTAACTCTACTTTTAGGTACCAGTAACTCAGCTTTGAGGTACCAGTAACTCTACTTTGAGGTACCAGTAACTCTACTTTGAGGTGTCAGTAACTCTACTTTGAGGTACCAGTAACTCTACTTTGAGGAATCAGTAACTCTACTTTGAGGCATCGGCAACTCTACTTTGTGGCATCAGTTACTTTACTTTGAGGCATCAGTAACTTTACTTTGAGGTATCAGTAACTCTACTTTGAGGTATCAGTAACTCTACTTTGAGGCATCAGTAACTCTACTTTGAGGCATCAGTAACTCTACTTTGAGGCATCTGTAACTCTACTTTGAGGCATCAGTAACTCTACTTTGAGGCATCAGTAACTCTACTTTGAGGCATCAGTAACTCTACTTTGAGGCATCAGTAACTCTACTTTGAGGCATCAGTAACTCTACTTTGAGGCATCAGTAACTCTACTTTGAGGCATCAGTAACTCTACTTTGAGGCATCAATAACTCTACTTTGAGGCGTCAGTAATTCTACTTTGAGGCATCAGTAACTCTACTTCATACGTTAATGGAAAACAAGCCAACTTACTGTGCAAAAATCCGCTAGTGTGAACAGTAACTTTCCTTGAATCAACCAAACTTATAACGCCGTCTAGTTTAAATATAACCTGGTAAGAAATGAATAAATTAGCCTATCAGCGAGTGACTATGCCAACATCGCTTGATATCGGGATTAACCAATCAGAAAAGAGTATTAACATAGGAGGCGGGGCGAAGAAATGGCTGACAGGTGGATTAACCAATCAGAAAAGCGCGTTAGCCCAAGCGTAGGTAGTGGCTGTCGGGTCAGCAGTGGGGGAAAAATGCGGGGTGGTGGGTTACTTGAACTCGTTTTGACCCCTGAGGCAATTCCAGAAGAGTTCTATGACCTCATTTTGACCGCTGAAGGCTTTAATACCAAGGTTTCCCACTTCAACGAACGACATACATCATTAAAGGTGATTACTTCAGCTCTTAGACTTTGGAGTTCCATATCTTTATCACTTCAACGAATGACAGACAACAGTAAAGATGATCATTTCAGGTAAGAAAACTTAGTTCCAAACCCTAAAATTTTGGTTCATACTCACAAAGTTGAACACAAACTCTACAAATTTAGGCCCAAAGTTGTAATTGTTAGACACGAAAGTCGTAAATGTTATATGCAAAGTCCAAAAGTTTGTCAAAAAGACAACCCAAACTCAAAATAGTTAGATGCAAAGCTCAAAAATGTATATGCAAAGTCCAAAAAGTTACTCCAAAAGACAACTAATGTAACACTTAACCCCAAAATTTCGTCTCGTAACCAAACAGTTGAACTCAAAACCCTAAAAATTTAGTCCCAAAGTGATACTAGTTCGACACAAAAGTCGTAAATGTTATATACAAAGTCTAAAAGTTTGTCAAAAAGACAACCCAAACTCAAAATAGTTAGACACAAAACCTAACAATTTATAGGCAAAGTCCAAAAAGTTACTCCAAAAGACAACTAATGTAACTCTTAATCCCAAAATTTCGGCTCATATGCACAAAGTTGAACACGAACTCTACAAATTTAGTCCCAAAGTCGTAATTGTTAGACACGAAAGTCGTAAATGTTATATTCAAATCCAAAAGTTTGTTAAAAAGACAACCCAAACTCAAAATAGTTAGACACAAAACCCAACAATTTATAGGTAAAGTCCAAAAAGTTACTCCAAAAGACAACTAATGTAACACTTAACCCCAAAATTTCGTCTCGTAACCAAACAGTTGAACTCAAAACCCTAAAAATTTAGTCCCAAAGTGATACTAGTTCGACACAAAAGTCGTAAATATTATATACAAAGTCTAAAAGTTTGTCAAAAAGACAACCCAAACTCAGAATAGTTAGACACAAAACCCAACAATTTATAGGCAAAGTCCAAAAAGTTACTCCAAAAGACAACTAATGTAACACTTAACCCCAAAATTTCGTCTCATAACCAAAAAGTTGAACGCAAAACCCTACAAATTTTGTCTCAAAGTGATACTAGTTCGACACAAAAGTCGTAAATGTTATATTCAAAGGCCAAAACTTTGTCAAAAAGACAACCCAAACTCAGAATAGTTAGACACGAAAGTCATAAATGTTATATGCAAAGTCCAAAATTTTGTCAAAAAGACAACCCAAACTCAGAATATTTAGACACAAAAGACCAAATAGTTACATTCAAAGTCCAAAAGTTTGTCAAAAAGACAACCTTAACTCAAAATAGTTAGACACAAAACCCAACGATTTATATGCAAAGTCCAAAAAGTTACTCCAAAAGACAACTAATATAACAACAAACCCTAAAATTTCGTCTCATAACCAAAAAGTTGAACTCAAAACCCTAAAAAGTGTCCACTTATCAACCAAAGTCTTTAATACAGCTGAGAAAACCCTAATAAATAATTACAATTTACTAAAAATGTTGCACTTGATGATAGTTGCGACTGTGTCTAAATCATTTTTGAAAATATTCATAGAACTCTAGTAAAAGCCAAACACACTAAAACACCACATTGAAAGAATGAACTTAAAGTTCACGCCCCTGTCACAACTCTGCTAAGAAAAGTACTGCAAAGCATGAAAGTTATGTCCCCTGCTATAACTCTACTAAACGAAAGTATTACCAAACACGTAGGTTACACTCCTACCATAACCCACTAAGAAAAACAAGATTTTGACCTATGATGCAATACCAGGCGACTTTATAGGAGTTTTTCCCCTTGACCCTTTATGAGGGGACGCCCATGAAACTGTTAGAAATAGTAAATTTACACTCTAGGGTTACTCCAAACTTTACAATAGACATCCACATAACAAAAAATTTACTTAAAAGTCACATTTATGATTGTTACGCCCCATGACCATTTTTGGCGGTTACGCCCATGAAACTGTTAAAAATAGTAAATTTAACATCTAGACATACCCCAAACTTTATATTAAGCATCCCCATAGCAAAAATTTACATAAAAACAACTTTTGAAATTACTACCCCAGTACCCATTTTTGGCGGTTACGCCCATGAAACTGTTAAAAATAGTCAATTTAACACCTAGACATACCCCAAACTTCATTTTAGTCATCCCCGTATCAAGAATTTACATAAAAACAACTTTTGAAATTACTACCCCTGTACCCATTTTTGGCGGTTACGCCCATGAAACTGTTAAAAATAGTAAATTTAACAGCTAGACATACCCCAAACTTTATATTTAGCAGCCCCGTATCAAGAATTTACATAAAAACAAAGTTTGAAATTACTACCCCTGTACCCATTTTTTGGCGGTTACGCCCACGAAACTGTTAAAAATAGTCAATTTAACATCTAGACATACCCCAAACTTTATATTAAGCATCCCCGTATCAAGAATTTACATAAAAACACCTTTTGAAATTACTACCCCTGTACCCATTTTTGGCGGTTACGCCCATGAAATCGATAAAAATAATAAATTTAACATCTAGACATACCCCAAACTTCATTTTAGTCATCCCTGTATCAAGAATTTACATAAAAACAACTTTTGAAATTACTACTCCGGTACCCATTTTTGATGGTTACGCCCATGAAATGGATAAAAAATTGAAATTTAACATCTAGACATACCCCAAACTTTATATTAAGCATCCCCATAACAAAAATTTACATAAAAACAACTTTTGAAATTACTACCCCAGTACCCATTTTTGGCGGTTACGCCCATGAAACTGTTAAAAATAGTCAATTTAACATCTAGACATATCCCAAACTTTATATTAAGCATCCCTGTATCAAGAATTTACATAAAAACAACTTTTGAAATTACTACTCCGGTACCCATTTTTGATGGTTACGCCCATGAATTCGATAAAAAATTGAAATTTAACCTATTGGTATACCTCAAACATAATATTTGACACGCCCATGTATCAAATTTACCTGAAAAATCAACCAAAAATTACTACCCCAGTACCCATTTTTGGCGGTTACGCCCATGAAACTGTTAAAAATAGTCAATTTAACATCTAGACATATCCCAAACTTTATATTAAGCATCCCCATATCAAGAATTTACATAAAAACAACTTTTGAAATTACTACCCCTGTACCCATTTTTGGCGGCTACGCCCATGAATTCGATAAAAAATTGAAATTTAACCTATTGGTATACCTCAAACATAATATTTGACACGCCCATGTATCAAATTTACCTGAAAAATCAACCAAAAATTAGTAGTATATAGCCAGTGATTGGACCCCCAAAAGTGCGTTCAAACGCACCTAAATCCTTATATAAATAGTCTACACGTGCATCAACGCACATTTTTTGGTGCGGTTTTTCCTTATATGAGAGTCTACCATTTTTTCTTATATGAGAGTCTACCCGGCCAATCACTGGATATATACTACTAATTTTTGGTTGATTTTTCAGGTAAATTTGATACAGTTTACATTTAGTAATTTCAAAAGGTGTTTTTATGTAAATTCTTGATACGGGGATGCTTAATATAAAGTTTGGGGTATGTCTAGATGTTAAATTGACTATTTTTAACAGTTTCGTGGGCGTAACCGCCAAAAAATGGGTACAGGGGTAGTAATTTCAAACTTTGTTTTTATGTAAATTCTTGATACGGGGCTGCTAAATATAAAGTTTGGGGTATGTCTAGCTGTTAAATTTACTATTTTTAACAGTTTCATGGGCGTAACCGCCAAAAATGGGTACAGGGGTAGTAATTTCAAAAGTTGTTTTTATGTAAATTCTTGATACGGGGATGACTAAAATGAAGTTTGGGGTATGTCTAGGTGTTAAATTGACTATTTTTAACAGTTTCATGGGCGTAACCGCCAAAAATGGGTACTGGGGTAGTAATTTCAAAAGTTGTTTTTATGTAAATTTTTGCTATGGGGATGCTTAATATAAAGTTTGGGGTATGTCTAGATGTTAAATTTACTATTTTTAACAGTTTCATGGGCGTAACCGCCAAAAATGGTCATGGGGCGTAACAATCATAAATGTGACTTTTAAGTAAATTTTTTGTTATGTGGATGTCTATTGTAAAGTTTGGAGTAACCCTAGAGTGTAAATTTACTATTTCTAACAGTTTCATGGGCGTCCCCTCATAAAGGGTCAAGGGGAAAAACTCCTATAAAGTCGCCTGGTATTGCATCATAGGTCAAAATCTTGTTTTTCTTAGTGGGTTATGGTAGGAGTGTAACCTACGTGTTTGGTAATACTTTCGTTTAGTAGAGTTATAGCAGGGGACATAACTTTCATGCTTTGCAGTACTTTTCTTAGCAGAGTTGTGACAGGGGCGTGAACTTTAAGTTCATTCTTTCAATGTGGTGTTTTAGTGTGTTTGGCTTTTACTAGAGTTCTATGAATATTTTCAAAAATGATTTAGACACAGTCGCAACTATCATCAAGTGCAACATTTTTAGTAAATTGTAATTATTTATTAGGGTTTTCTCAGCTGTATTAAAGACTTTGGTTGATAAGTGGACACTTTTTAGGGTTTTGAGTTCAACTTTTTGGTTATGAGACGAAATTTTAGGGTTTGTTGTTATATTAGTTGTCTTTTGGAGTAACTTTTTGGACTTTGCATATAAATCGTTGGGTTTTGTGTCTAACTATTTTGAGTTAAGGTTGTCTTTTTGACAAACTTTTGGACTTTGAATGTAACTATTTGGTCTTTTGTGTCTAAATATTTTGAGTTTGGGTTGTCTTTTTGACAAAATTTTGGACTTTGCATATAACATTTATGACTTTCGTGTCTAACTATTCTGAGTTTGGGTTGTCATTTTGACAAAGTTTTGGCCTTTGAATATAACATTTACGACTTTTGTGTCGAACTAGTATCACTTTGAGACAAAATTTGTAGGGTTTTGCGTTCAACTTTTTGGTTATGAGACGAAATTTTGGGGTTAAGTGTTACATTAGTTGTCTTTTGGAGTAACTTTTTGGACTTTGCCTATAAATTGTTGGGTTTTGTGTCTAACTATTCTGAGTTTGGGTTGTCTTTTTGACAAACTTTTAGACTTTGTATATAATATTTACGACTTTTGTGTCGAACTAGTATCACTTTGGGACTAAATTTTTAGGGTTTTGAGTTCAACTGTTTGGTTATGAGACGAAATTTTGGGGTTAAGTGTTACATTAGTTGTCTTTTGGAGTAACTTTTTGGACTTTACCTATAAATTGTTGGGTTTTGTGTCTAACTATTTTGAGTTTGGGTTGTCTTTTTAACAAACTTTTGGATTTGAATATAACATTTACGACTTTCGTGTCTAACAATTACGACTTTGGGACTAAATTTGTAGAGTTCGTGTTCAACTTTGTGCATATGAGCCGAAATTTTGGGATTAAGAGTTACATTAGTTGTCTTTTGGAGTAACTTTTTGGACTTTGCCTATAAATTGTTGGGTTTTGTGTCTAACTATTTTGAGTTTGGGTTGTCTTTTTGACAAACTTTTAGACTTTGTATATAACATTTACGACTTTTGTGTCGAACTAGTATCACTTTGGGACTAAATTTTTAGGGTTTTGAGTTCAACTTTTTGGTTATGAGACGAAATTGTGGGGTTAAGTGTTATATTAGTTGTCTTTTGGAGTAACTTTTTGGACTTTGCATATACATTTTTGAGCTTTGCATCTAACTATTTTGAGTTTGGGTTGTCTTTTTGACAAACTTTTGGACTTTGCATATAACATTTACGACTTTCGTGTCTAACAATTACAACTTTGGGCCTAAATTTGTAGAGTTTGTGTTCAACTTTGTGAGTATGAACCAAAATTTTAGGGTTTGGAACTAAGTTTTCTTACCTGAAATGATCATCTTTACTGTTGTCTGTCATTCGTTGAAGTGATAAAGATATGGAACTCCAAAGTCTAAGAGCTGAAGTAATCACCTTTAATGATGTATGTCGTTCGTTGAAGTGGGAAACCTTGGTATTAAAGCCTTCAGCGGTCAAAATGAGGTCATAGAACTCTTCTGGAATTGCCTCAGGGGTCAAAACGAGTTCAAGTAACCCACCACCCCGCATTTTTCCCCCACTGCTGACCCGACAGCCACTACCTACGCTTGGGCTAACGCGCTTTTCTGATTGGTTAATCCACCTGTCAGCCATTTCTTCGCCCCGCCTCCTATGTTAATACTCTTTTCTGATTGGTTAATCCCGATATCAAGCGATGTTGGCATAGTCACTCGCTGATAGGCTAATTTATTCATTTCTTACCAGGTTATATTTAAACTAGACGGCGTTATAAGTTTGGTTGATTCAAGGAAAGTTACTGTTCACACTAGCGGATTTTTGCACAGTAAGTTGGCTTGTTTTCTCTTAACGTATGTTAAGGCTTATCGATAACAGGTTATATTCGGTGTAGATGATTGAGACTATATTTTACGCTGTAAGTTTGAATGTTTTCTCTTAAAGTATGGTAAGACTTAACGATAACACGTTATTCAACTGTATTGATGTAAAGTAGTTAAGATAAGTAATGTTGAATGTAATGTTCCTTCATTTTTCTTATTGGTTGATTAAAGTATGATATACCAGACAACCGTCATACACCACACATACCACACTAGAGGCCCTCCATACACCCCTCACGACACAGTAGACGACCTCCATACACCCCTCACGACACACTAAACGCCCTCTATACACCCAATATGACACACTAAACGACCTACATACACCCATCATGACACACTAGACGCCCTCTATACACCCAATATGACACACTAGACGACCCCTATACAACCATCATGACACACTAAACGCCCTCTATACACCCAATATGACACACTAGACGACCTCCGTACACCCATCACGACATACTAGCCGACCTCCATTGACCCATCACGGCACACTAGCCGACCCCTATACAACCATCATGACACACTAGACGACCCCTATACAACCATCATGACACACTAAACGCCCTCTATACACCCAATATGACACACTAGACGACCTCCGTACACCCATCACGGCACACTAGACGACCCCTATACAACCATCATGACACACTAGACGACCCCTATACAACCATCATGACACACTAAACGCCCTCTATACACCCAATATGACACACTAGACGACCTCCGTACACCCATCACGACATACTAGCCGACCTCCATTGACCCATCACGGCACACTAGACGACCCCTATACAGCCCTTATTACACACTAGGCGACCTCCATACACCCATCGCTGCGATGAACATACTAGCAAGACAGATTGTATAAACTGTAAGGGTGTTAAAGCGTACACCAAACGAACGCCTGGACTTTTTAAACTAGAGTACGAAGGGACAGCTCTTGTTAGCTTATGTAGTAAGACGTACCATTGTAGTGGGGATTACGATAAAATCAGTTGTAAAGGGTTAAGCAAGCAACACAACAAATTAGATAAAGATATGTTTTTAGAGGTTCTCGCCACGCAAAAGGCCAAGGGTGGGAAAAATGTAGGTTTCAAAGTCTTAAATAATTCCATATTTTCCTACAGTCAAACAAGAAATGCTCTTTCCTATTTCTATATAAAAAGAAAGGTAGCTGATGATAACGTCTCGACTACGCCTCTAGATATTTAACTCTTTACACTACCAGTTTAGCCTAACCAGCAATCTCTAACAAGTTTCACCCCTTATGATTCATTTATGACATAGAGCTAAGCAGACATCCAACTACATAGCTATAAAAATTGTTATCCTTGTACTATATATTGACTCACTGTACTGAATATTTTTGTAATGTTATATTATATCCACTGTATGTTATACACCTATTGAGATAATAAAAGAATAAAATATATCTTTTGTCTTTTGTTTTATATTGATTGTTTCTCATTGATGTTGTATAATCTACTAACCTATCACTATCGCTCAAGTATATCAAGAACTCCAAAGTCAGGACACACCAGACATAAACACGTCACTTCCGGGGTCACCGGGACTAGCGGTCAACATCCCGACACGAAATGTCACGGTTAAATCCCCCCTGCGCCTACAGTACATTAGGCGCGCCGCGCGCCTACTATATATCTTTGTTAATTTACGGGCCAAATGATAATCAAATACACCCTTGTATACTACTATCGGATCCCACTATCCAGAGAGGGCTAGACATCGGATCCCACTATCCAGAGAGGGCTAGACATCGGATCCCACTATCCAGAGAGGGCTAGACATCGGATCCCACTACCCAGAGAGGGCTAGACATCGGATCCCACTATCCAGAGAGGGCTAGACATCGGATCCCACTATCCAGAGAGGGCTAGACATCGGATCCCACTACCCAGAGAGGGCTAGACATCGGATCCCACTATCCAGAGAGGGCTAGACATCGGATCCCACTACCCAGAGAGGGCTAGACATCGGATCCCACTACCCAGAGAGGGCTAGACATCGAATCCCACTATCCAGAGAGGGCTAGACATCGGATCCCACTATCCAGAGAGGGCTAGACATCGAATCCCACTATCCAGAGAGGGCTAGACATCGAATCCCACTATCCAGAGAGGGCTAGACATCGAATCCCACTATCCAGAGAGGGCTAGACATCGGATCCCACTATCCAGAGAGGGCTAGACATCGGATCCCACTATCCAGAGAGGGCTAGACATCGAATCCCACTACCCAGAGAGGGCTAGACATCGGATGCCACTATCCAGAGAGGACTAGACATCGGATCCCACTACCCAGAGAGGGCTAGACATCGGATCCCACTATCCAGAGAGGGCTAGGCATCGGATCCCACTATCCAGAGAGGGCTAGACATCGAATCCCACTACCTAGAGAGGGCTAGACATCGGATCCCACTATCCAGAGAGGGCTAGACATCGAATCCCACTACCCAGAGAGGGCTAGACATCGAATCCCACTATCCAGAGAGGGCTAGACATCGAATCCCACTAGTCAGAGAGGGCTAGACATCGGATGCCACTACCCAGTGAGGGCTTAACATAGGATCCCACTACCCAGAGAGGACTAGACATCGGATGCCACTACCCAGAGAGGGCTAGACATCGAATCCCACTACCCAGAGAGGACTAGACATCGGATGCCACTACCCAGAGTGGGCTAGACATCGGATCCCACTACCCAGAGAGGGCTAGACATCGAATCCCACTACCCAGAGAGGACTTGACATCGGATGCCACTATCCAGAGAGGACTAGACATCGGATGCCACTACCCAGAGAGGACTAGACATCGGATGCCACTACCCAGAGAGGACTAGACATCGGATGCCACTACCCAGAGAGGGCTAGACATCGGATGCCACTACCCAGAGAGGGCTAGACATCGGATCCCACTATCCAGAGAGGGCTAGACATCGGATCCCACTATCCAGAGAGGGCTAGACATCGGATCCCACTACCCAGAGAGGGCTAGACATCGGATCCCACTATCCAGAGAGGGCTAGACATCGGATCCCACTACCCAGAGAGGGCTAGACATCGGATCCCACTACCCAGAGAGGGCTAGACATCGAATCCCACTATCCAGAGAGGGCTAGACATCGGATCCCACTATCCAGAGAGGGCTAGACATCGGATCCCACTATCCAGAGAGGGCTAGACATCGAATCCCACTATCCAGAGAGGGCTAGACATCGGATCCCACTATCCAGAGAGGGCTAGACATCGGATCCCACTATCCAGAGAGGGCTAGACATCGAATCCCACTACCCAGAGAGGGCTAGACATCGGATGCCACTATCCAGAGAGGGCTAGACATCGGATCCCACTACCCAGAGAGGGCTAGACATCGGATCCCACTATCCAGAGAGGGCTAGGCATCGGATCCCACTATCCAGAGAGGGCTAGACATCGAATCCCACTACCCAGAGAGGGCTAGACATCGGATCCCACTATCCAGAGAGGGCTAGACATCGAATCCCACTACCCAGAGAGGGCTAGACATCGAATCCCACTATCCAGAGAGGGCTAGACATCGAATCCCACTAGTCAGAGAGGGCTAGACATCGGATGCCACTACCCAGTGAGGGCTTAACATAGGATCCCACTACCCAGAGAGGACTAGACATCGGATGCCACTACCCAGAGAGGGCTAGACATCGAATCCCACTACCCAGAGAGGACTAGACATCGGATGCCACTACCCAGAGAGGACTAGACATCGGATGCCACTACCCAGAGAGGACTAGACATCGGATGCCACTACCCAGAGAGGACTAGACATCGGATGCCACTACCCAGAGAGGGCTAGACATCGGATGCCACTACCCAGAGAGGGCTAGACATCGGATCCCACTATCCAGAGAGGGCCTTGGGGGCCTCGGTAGCCTAGTTGGGAAAACCACCCGACTGGACTACCGACGTTCGGACAACCCGTGTTCGATTCCCGCTGGGAGCAGTGTGAATTGTACTCGTGGTTGGAAAAAAAAAATACCCCTACGGTCGACCCAGCCGTTGGCAGAAATGGGTACCAGGATATTATCCTGGGAAGGTGAGGAATGTCGCTTCGCATCTGAGTTTCGATGCTTGAGGCTACACTATACAGAAATATCCGAACATTTCTGGATAGGCGGCCGAGCACATATGGGTGTAAACTCGCGTGCTAAGACGCCGGTTCAAGTCTCGTACTTTACCTTTACCTTTACTACAGTACTAGATCTTCTACTTGGAGATACTACAGTACTAGATCTTCTGCTTGGAGATACTGCAGTACTAGGTCTTCAATTTGGATACGCTGCAGTACTATGTCTTCTGTATCAACGAACCTCAACTCATTAGATGGTCTGTTTTCACGCAAACGGGAGTTTTACCAAGGAGACTAGCTAGTAGGTAAAGCGAAGTCTTGATCAGCTGTGAGTCGCTGATCCTGCCGTAGGATCCGCAGGCCAGTTCTCGTGCCCCATGAATCAAGATTCCACTATTTTATTTGTTCTCCTTTCTGTTCTCTCGATATTTCTCTTCTTAACTATTACTCCGTCCTCATCTTAATTCACTAGAGTTGTATCGCTAAGCCTTCATCTCATACCTCTATCTCTTTCTCTCTCTCTCTCTCTCTCTCTCTCTCTCTCTCTCTTTCTCTATCTCTCTTTCTCTCTGTCACTCTCGCTCCAATTGTGTTGTAATTGCCAGTTCCCTCAGTCTTATTCCTTATCCTGCAAGTCTCCAGACTCTGCTGATCAGTCTTGTGAAAAGCTACCAGCTAATGTCTACCTCATACAGTAACACAACAACAAACACAAACAAATAAAGTTGTGAAGGTTATATAGATATCGGTTCTATACATGTGATTGTGAACTAAATGTTGTAGGTAGCTTGTACAATAAATGTGGTTCAGATTTTTTTGGGGTCACATTTCTCTTTGTTCCTCCTCATACTATAATATTGCTTCCTTATCTTCTGCTTATTATATTTGCCTATTTGCTTGTCTTATTCTTATCCGGAATGTGAGAACACTCATGCAGAAGGGTAAACTAGAAAACATCATACAAGAAATGAAAAGAATGGGTTTACAATTACTGGGACTTTGCGAAATGAGATACACCGGATCAGGGGAGATGTATTCTGATAAACATAAAATAATCTATTCTGGAGGTACTGAACACCAAAGAGGAGTAGGTATCATCTTGGGTGCAGAAAGAGCAAGAACAGTGAAAGGCTTTTCCCCAATATCTAACAGAGTCCTTTTAGTGAAATTGAATGGAAAGCCAATAGACATAAATCTTATACAAGTTTATGCACCAACAGCAGACAGTCTAGAGGAAACAATTGATAAATTTTACAACGAGTTAAATGAGGCACTTCATAAATGCAAACCACATGAAAACACCATAGTTCTATGGGATTTTAACACAAAAGTAGGAAAGGAAAGAGTTGAGGGAAGTAGTTGGTCATTATGGCTTAGGCGAGAGGAATGAAAGAGGTGAGAAACTTATTGACTGGGCAAGAACACACAACATGATGATAGGAAACACCTGGTTTAAGTAACATCCAAGAGTCTGTGGACATGGAAAAGCCCAGGGGACAACGCAAGTAATCAAATTGATTACATAATGACAAGCAATAGATATAGAAACAGTCTGGTGTGTGCGAAAACTAGACCAGGGGCAGATTGCAATATTGATCATGTACCTGTTGTGGGAAAGCTTAGAGTAAAATTAAAAACAACAAAACGAGCCTCAGTTAACATCAAGCTAAATTTAGATTTACTAAAATCAGACAAGAAGCTGCAAGACAAATATAAAATCACAATTCAGAACCGGTACAATGCAATAGAGAAGATACAAAGCATTGATGAACAGTGGGAAATGCTTAAAGAATCAATGCAACAAACATCAAAAGAGTTCATACCACCAGTGAGGACAAATTCAAGAAAGAAATGGATGACAGATGACATTTTGTAGCTAATGGATACAAGAAGAAGAAATAAAGAAAATAAAGATGAGCATAAGAGATTAAATAAAGAAATTGTAGTAAAATGCAATGAAGCAAACGAAGCATGGCTAAAAGAGAGATGCTATAAAAGATTGAAATGCAACAAAAAGGAGATGCTAAAGCTATATACAAACAAATTGAGGAATTAACAGGAAGAAAAACGAAATAAAAAACTGGATGTTTAAGATCAAAGGAAGGAGAACTGGTGATTGGTCAAGAAAACATAAGGGAACGATGGACAGAATACATTAAAGATCTTTATAATGATGAACGAACGGAAGTAAATATTAAGGGTAATGGAGAAGGACCAGAAATACTCAGAGAAGAAGTGGAAGATGCCTTGCGGAATATGAGAGCAGGCAAAGCTCCTGGACCAGATAATATAACTAAAGAAGAGATTGAAGCCATGGGTGATTTTGAAATAGAAATAATAACAAAAATATTGAATGATATCTACAACAGCGGATATATACCAAACGACATGCTGAAATCAATATTCATAGCCCTACCAAAGAAATCGGGTGCGATTGAATGCAATGATCATCGCACAGTAAGCCTTATGAGACATATGACTAAGATATTACTAAGAATCATCATGTGAAGAGTGAGAAACAAAATCAGTCCAGAAATTAGCGATGAACAGTGTGGTTTTGTTAGAGATAAAGGAACAAGCAATGTCATTTATATCATAAGATCTTTAGTAGAAAGAGCCATAGAGGTGAAAACAGATCTATACCTATGTTTCATAGATTACACCAAGGCATTTGACAAAGTAAAGCACCAAGAAATAATCAACATTTTAGAAAGCATAAACGTAGACAGCAAAGATCTAAGAATAATAAACAACATGTACTGGCAACAAACAGCGGTCATAAGAACTGGAAACCAATTGTGAATGTTTCAACAAAAAAAACAAACAGGGTGTTAGACAAGGTTGTGTGCTGTCACCAGATTTGTTTAATATTTATAGTGAGATTATTTTAAGATCCATAAGGGACATGCCTAGAATAACAATTGGAGGTCATAACATAAATAATCTAAGGTATGCTGATGATACAGTCTTAACATAATGAAGATGTTCTGAGAGAGGTCAAAGCCAAAAGATAGCTAATTTCCAATAATATGAAGAAACAATCATTTTTTGGCCATGTAATGAGAAGAGAACAACTGGAATATATTGTAACAACTGGAAAAATTGAGGGACGAAGAGATAGAGGGAAGCAAAGAGAAAAAAATAACAGACAGCTTGAGAGAATGGCTTGGCAGAAGGTCAACAATAGAAATGATAAATGGCTGTCGAGATCGAAGATTGTGGAGAGACATGATCACCTACGCCAGCAGGCCCGGTACTTGATGATGATTCTTATCCGCTTACTCGTTATATTCTTTTTCTCTTCGTCTACTAATCCTTTCTGTGTTGTTCCTTTTTTATTTTTTTATTCCCATCTTCCTCTCCTCATCTTCAGCGTTCAGTTTCCGATGACGAGACAAGACGAGCTGCCTCTGTGAATGTAGTCGTTAGCAGGGTGTCATCATACTCCATCTTGTCTGCAAATTGTCTGTCTCGGGGTCAGAGTTTGATTCTTATAACTCTGTACAGTTCACATGTTTGAAAGACAATGTTCTGGAGTATGTAGTCAGCTTCACATGAACGCTGTGAGGATGTAGTCAATTGCATCCTGGGTAAGTGAGCGTGCAGCCTACACCGTCAGTGATCGAACTCAGTAGATTGTGATTTGTGTGTGCTATCTTTAGGTTCAGGATAAGATCTTGTGGGAATTTGCTGATCGTTCATGCTCTGCCATTGTTTTGCTATATATTCTATTGATTCGATCTTGATTTCTTTGATTTTCTTAATCTTTTCTTCTCCTTATTATCTTGATTTCTTTGATTGTCTTAATCTTTTCTTCTCCTTATTATCTTGATTTCTTTGATTGTCTTAATCTTTTCTTCTCCTTATTATCTTGATTTCTTTGATTGTCTTAATCTTTTCTTCTCCTTATTATCTTGATTTCTTTGATTGTCTTATTCTTTTCTTCTCCTTATTATCTTGATTTCTTTGATTGTCTTAATCTTTTCTTCTCCTTATTATCTTGATTTCTTTGATTGTCTTAATCTTTTCTTCTCCTTATTATCTTGATTTCTTTGATTGTCTTAATCTTTTCTTCTCCTTATTATCTTGATTTCTTTGATTGTCTTAATCTTTTCTTCTCCTTATTATCTTGATTTCTTTGATTGTCTTAATCTTTTCTTCTCCTTATTATCTTGATTTCTTTGATTGTCTTAATCTTTTCTTCTCCTTATTATCTTGATTGCGAATACAACATATCGGGGACATGTTGGTCAGGGCGGTCTAGATGTTAGACAAGAAGGTCCAGTGTTTGAATCCTGCAACATGTGGTTGGAATACTAAACTTGGAAACCGTGGTTTCCCCATGGCTTTACCCTCTCCTGCTCTCTGTAGAGTGAGCCTAGCACTGTCGGATAACGACCAAACAAGCAGGCACCGTGTGCACTCTGCACACGTTACAGAACGCTTAGAAAATTTGAAAAGGACAGGCCAAAATTGCCGTTGCTCGGAAAAAACAACAATAAAGCAAATCTAACCATGCTAAAGACGGATGTGTCGGGCCGAAAATCTCAGACATATATATACTGTCGACACAACGCATGCGCGCCCACAGGTAATCACTGAAGAAAGAAACAACATCAACCATATCACACCGCTTTTATCGATCCCACAATAAATTTCACGTGTTCATGTCAGCATTTCAGTAACAACAATTATTACTTGAGCGGTAACAAAACGTTCTTCTTATCTTCATCACCTTTTTGTTCTTTCTTCTTCATAATCTTCTTCTTATCTTCATCACCTTTTTGTTCTTTCTTCTTCATAATCTTCTTCTTATCTTCATCACCAATTTGTTCTTTCTTCTTCATAAGCCTCTTCTTATCCTATACTTCACATTTTCACTCTTAGAGATATCATAGAGGAAAGGCAGAGAGAAATTTACACAAATGTGGATCATCTTGAAGACGTCAGATTGTACTGTTTATACAAACATAAGTTATGGAAATTGCAGAGTGCAGCCATATGTGATTCCGAAAATAGTGCTAGCGGCTATCAAAAGCCTGCATACAAAATTCATATACAACATAAACTACAATGGCAAACTGCTCCAAATGGAGACGGAAACGCAACCAGGGTGTTCTCTGTCTTTCATTGACTTGCAATAAACTGGATAATTTGACACGAGAAGGAATGTACTATTAGATCTATCTATATTTCGTTCACCCGAATTATTGTCTATATCTGCAATATCGTTTCTTGAACACATTTTACGGTTTTCTTTGTGCAGTTCTTGCAGAGGCCTAGATAGGTTTTTTGAAAGTGTTGTAACTACGTGGGTTTGTCTCAGTGTACAGTTAGAGATTAACAGAACAGGCGGCAATGAACTGAAAGTCTTGAACTCGTACTCTGATGACCTTTCATTATTAATCCGCTCCTGTCGACACACTCAAGTAAAAGCAGATTACAACCTGGGGAGGGGGGCAAAGACGCATACAGCAACAGGACTGAAAGTCGTCAACGACTCATAGCTGATGGTCTGCACCAGGATCGGTGAACCAGAACTGTATAGACCATAGTCTACCCTTTTGCAGTGCCTCTAGTAAAAGACTAACTTTTATAGCGTGGGCAAGCGAGTAGGGAAGACAACCCGGTACTAAAAAATGTCCTGCTGACTTCGGATGTGTTTGGCCGAAAGCCCACATGTCACAGTTCTACTGCAAATCCAAATACAACTTTTCTACACCCACTTAACGCTCTTTTAGGGGCAGATGGCAAAGATATAGTCTTAGTCATCAAGTGAATGCAAGATATAGTCTTAGTCATCGAGTGAATGCAAGATATAGTCTTAGTCATCGAGTGAATACAAGATATAGGCTTAGTCATCGAGTGAATACAAGATATAGTCTTAGTCATCGAGTGAATGCAAGATATAGGCTTAGTCATCGAGTGAGTGCAAGATATAGTCTTAGTCATCGAGCGAATACAAGATATAGGCTTAGTCATCGAGCGAATGCAAGATATAGTCTTAGTCATCGAGTGAATACAAGATATAGGCTTAGTCATCGAGTGAATACAAGATATAGTCTTAGTCATCGAGTGAATACAAGATATAGTCTTAGTTATCGAGTGAATGCAAGATATAGTCTTAGTCATCGAGTGAATACAAGATATAGGCTTAGTCATCGAGTGAATACAAGATATAGTCTTAGTCATCGAGTGAATACAAAATATAGTCTTAGTCATCGTGTGAATACAAGATATAGTCTTAGTCATCGAGTGAATACAAGATATAGTCTTAGTCATCGAGTGAATACAAGATATAGTCTTAGTCATCGAGTGAATGCAAGATATAGTCTTAGTCATCGAGTTAAAACAAGATATAGTCTTAGTCATCGAGTGAATACAAGATATAGTCTTAGCCATCGAGTGAATACAAGATATAGGCTTAGCCATCGAGTGAATGCAAGATATAGGCTTAGTCATCGAGTGAGTGCAAGATATAGTCTTAGTCATTGAGCGAATACAAGATATAGGCTTAGTCATCGAGCGAATGCAAGATATAGTCTTAGTCATCGAGTGAATACAAGATATAGGCTTAGTCATCGAGTGAATACAAGATATAGTCTTAGTCATCGAGTGAATACAAGATATAGTCTTAGTTATCGAGTGAATGCAAGATATAGTCTTAGCCATCGAGTGAATACAAGATATAGGCTTAGTCATCGAGTGAATACAAGATATAGGCTTAGTCATCGAGTGAATACAAGATATAGTCTTAGCCATCGAGTGAATACAAAATATAGTCTTAGTCATCGTGTGAATACAAGATATAGTCTTAGTCATCGAGTGAATACAAGATATAGTCTTAGTCATCGAGTGAATACAAGATATAGTCTTAGTCATCGAGTGAATGCAAGATATAGTCTTAGTCATCGAGTGAAAACAAGATATAGTCTTAGTCATCGAGTGAATACAAGATATAGTCTTAGCCATCGAGTGAATACAAGATATAGGCTTAGCCATCGAGTTAATGCAAGATATAGGCTTAGTCATTGAGTGAATGCAAGACAGTAAGACAGTTAGTGAGAGAGAGAGAAGCGAGAGACAGACAGACATAATAATAAACAAGTTGGATTGAGTAGAAACTCAATATAATAGACAAGTTTAGTTCATCGATAGAAACATTTACTCGATGTAATAGACAAGTTTAGTTCATCGATAGAAACATTTACTCGATGTAATAGACAAGTTTATTTCATCGATAGAAACATTTACTCAATGTAATAGACATGTTTAGTTCATCGATAGAAACATTTACTCGATGTAATAGACATGTTTAGTTCATCGATAGAAACATTTACTCAATGTAATAGACAAGTTTAGTTCATCGATATAAACATTTACTCGATGTAATAGACATGTTTAGTTCATCGATAGAAACATTTACTCAATGTAATAGACATGTTTAGTTCATCGATAGAAACATTTACACTCGACAGGAAAAGTAGGGAACAGAACCCAGTCGTGGTTAATGCTGAGGTCAACGGTCTCATCTGCGATAACACCGATGAGAAAGATGCAGTCATCTATACAGACGGATCTGTAAGACGACACGAAAAAAGTGCATGGGCATTTACAGCACGTTCGGCAGGCAGAATAGCCAAGGAAGACAGTGGTGCATACGCCATGACCACGAGTAGCATGACAATGGAGGTGATGGCAGTGACCAAGGCATTCAAATGGTTAGAGTCACAAGACTACATCCACGCATGTATACTGAGTGATTCGATGAGCATGATAAAAAAAGTGGAGGCGGGCTTTGTACGCATGCAATGGGTAGAGTCGTTGCAGAAATCCAAAATACGTAAGGTCACCTTTGTCTATGTCCCTGGACATGCGGGAGTACGGGGAAATGAGAGAGCGGACAGGTTGGCTAGCTGCGCTGTCGTTGAGGACGGGCAACCGATGGATCGGGCGGACGTCATCAATGCACTCCGAGATGTGGGAAGAGCACAGGACTTCGACAAACACAGATCAACGTCGCTTCTTCGGATGATGGAAATGGGAGTTAAGATGGGCACAGCCAGAAATGAGAAACTTGGTGGCCGTGTAAGAAGACTTATCAACCAACATAGAACTGGAGTCGTCAGTCGCTGGACACTGAGGGAATTGCTGAGGAGGGGATCTGAGCACCTATGGACATGTTCGGAGTGCAATGATGATGACCCGCAAATAACTCAATAACAATAACAATTTACTCAATGTAATAGACATGTTTAGTTCATCGATAGAAACATTTACTCAATGTAATAGACATGCTTAGTTCATCGATAGAAACATTTACTCAATGTAATAGACATATTTAGTTCATCGATAGAAACATTTACTCAATGTAATAGACATGCTTAGTTCATCGATAGAAACATTTACTCAATGTAATATACATGTTTAGTTCATCGATAGAAATATTTACTCAATGTAATAGACATGTTTAGTCATCGAGTAGAAACATGAAGCTCATGCAGGACTAATGTAAGCGCGTTAACCTAGTCGCTCTCTCTAGTGTACAGATCAAGAAATAGCATCTGAGCTCGCTGGCAGCTCTTACACTTAGAGCGTGGCCTGGCTCTGAACATAGAGGACATGGTAAGTTTGTTCATCATTCCTGAAGAGAAGATGTCCAGGGACTAGGGTGTATATATTGAGTGACGGAAGTGTCTTGGTTTTGAAAAGGGGCTTGGTCGATCCCGGGTGCTTCATGGGAAAAGCAGATGTGTCTACAATCAATACCTAACATGAACTGTCAGGCTGTGGATGCCTCAAATGATGTGACAGGCGGTGAAGTGGATATGGGGATGTCCCGACTGTATTTAAACTGATTTCCTGAATAGAATATTAAAATTGCAATGACCATAAATATAAGAAAACAGGCAGCGGTCAAAAGAGAAATGACAGAAGTTTGTAGTAGTTAACATTTGTGTGCGTGAGTGTGTGATCCTGTGTGTGTATGTATGTGTGTGTGTGTGTGTATGTGTGTTATTGAGAAGCATTTTAAGAGTTAACGTAGAAAAGAGTGAAGATAATTCCACGCAATGCATCACCACACAAAGAATATAAGCGAGCAGTAACTTTCAGTGCTTTTGTGTGGAACATGAATTTTGGAGTAAACTAGTGAGGGAAATGTCAAGGCTGTCATCATTTCAGTCGTCCTTCACGAGATAAAACCCCGGAATATTTTGGTCAAACAAAATTAGTTACCATGAATTAATTAGGAAGTGTAGCCAAGAGGAAACACACTCACATACACTATAATTAGAGACAGGCAGTCAAGCATAACAGGTGGTCACTTGCTTAGAAGGGATCCAGACAAAACGTACCTCACTTCCCCACAAAAAAGAACAATGTAAGAGAAATGGACTTCGAAGAGAAATAGATAACGGAACGAATAGATAACGGAAAGAATAGATAACGGAACGAATAGATAACGGAACGAATAGATAACGGAAAGAATAGATAACGGAAGGAAGAGATAACGGAAAGAAAAGATAACGGAAGGAAGAGATAACGGAAAGAATAGATAACGGAAAGAATAGATAACGGAACGAATAGATAACGAAAAGAATAGATAACGGAAAGAATAGATAACGGAACGAATAGATAACGGAAAGAATAGATAACGGAAAGAATAGATAACGGAAGGAAGAGATAACGGAAAGAAAAGATAACGGAAGGAAGAGATAACGGAAAGAATAGATAACGGAAAGAATAGATAACGGAAGGAAGAGATAACGGAAAGAAAAGATAACGGAAGGAAGAGATAACGGAAAGAAGAGATAACGGAAAGAATAGATAACGGAAGGAAGAGATAACGGACAGAAAAGATAACGGAAGGAAGATATAACGGAAAAAGGCAATGGCAGCAGAAGCGAATTGTGTGTTTCGGAGCTGTGGAAGCCTGTTACTGGTGGACAAGAATAAGAATGACGCAAACTAGAGCTCCGGCTTGGTATAGAACCGTTGATCAGTGGTTTAACAAGCCGCTATCGTAAACACGATTTTGTTCATGAAACCTAGACCTGATACAGAAAGTTGAACGCATTCGAAAATAAATATCTAAAGAAAATACTTGGTATAGCGTGGAACGAATTTAAAACAAACGAGGAAATTAGAGAAATCGCCAATCAACCACTAATATCTTCAGTAATAAAGAAAAGACGATGGTCATATGTTGGACACGCGATGAGAAGAGATAATAGCCGAATAGCAAAGCAAGCCCTCATGTGGGAAACAACAGATAAGAGGAAAAGAGGAAGACCCAGAGAGACACTGTGAAGAACATTGATGAGAGAGGTAAGAGCAGCAAGAATCGGCTCCCTCAATGAGATAGAGCTGCTTGCACAGAACAGAGACACATGGCGAGATTTGATAAAATATCTTTAAAAGAACTTAAAACTGCTAGAACAAAAATTTAGATAAGAGAAGGAATATCTTGGTCTACGCCCTATAGGCCGACTACGGCTCGAAAGGTCAATAGATAGATAGAAACTGGAGCACTTTACTGCAAGACAACACATAACAAACATTAAATACTGTTTGTGGCCAAGGGCAGGAAAAACAATGAAATATATCTTAGATAGTGCCTTTATTCTAGAAAAAAATAATTTCATGGAACTCATCCCATTCCAGAAAGTCGCGACAGACTGGGTCTCTGAAGCTCAGATGTACTTACATTTGTTCAATCTGATTATATTTATCACTATCACATTCTGTTATATAATTATATTTATCACTATCACATTCTATTATATAATTATATTTATCACTATCACATTCTGTTATATATTTATATTTATCACTATCACATTCTATTATATAATTACATTTATCACTATCACATTCTGTTATATAATTATATTTATCACTATCACATTCTGTTATATAATTATATTTATCACTATCACATTCTGTTATATATTTATATTTATTAAATGAAAACTAAAAACAGACAGTAAGTCAGCTATGAGGTTCAGTAATTGTACCCAGAAAACATTTCAGACACAAAATTAGTAAGTCAAATATATACCTTTAAAAATAGTGTCCACATTACATTGGTTACGATATCTGCATGAATTTGTTCCTTCTTCTTCGCGTCAGCTGCCTGCTTTTCAGTAACCGGGAATGAACATATGGTAAGTGTTGAAAAACATGAAGAAGAGAACCAACCAGCTTATTAAAAATATGTGTATTTACGGTCTTCATATATGGAAAGGCTCTTGTCGGTGTAAAATTTGGTTCTTATGTAATCACGCCTATGTTCATCAATAGCATTGAGGATGCAGTTAACAGTGCGTATAAGATGTACTGGTGGAGCTGGCATCTCCTCCCTGTCAGGAACTAAAAAAAAACAACCTCTTCAGGACTGTCTGAAAATTATGAGACTCTTACACAGATTCTGACCGAAAAAAATTGTCTCTTCTGGCATTTGGAAGGCAATTTTCTATTCGTCATTTTAAGTTGTCTTAAAGCATTGCAAGTAGAAATAACGAATCACATTTATTGATTATCATCTCTCTTCTCACAAATCACCCCTTCAAATCTCAAAGTTTCAACTGCTTGCGCAGCATCAAGGTAAAAAAGAAAGACCAACAATTTCCTGTCTTCACATTTTCGTCTTCTTTTTCAAGTGTTCTTCTTTCTTTTTGTTCAAACTCTGTCTGTTTCATAATGACTACACAAATAGCCCCATGTTTTTGTTTCGATCTCTGTCTGTTTCATAATGACTACAAAAGTAGTCCCATATTTTTGTTTCGAACTCTGTCTGTTTGATAATGACTACACAAGTAGTCTAATGTTTTTGTTTCGATCTCTGTCTGTTTCATAATGACTACACAAGTAGTCTAATGTTTTTGTTTCGATCTCTGTCTGTTTCTTAATGACTACACAAGTAGTCTAATGTTTTTGTTTCGATCTCTGTCTGTTTCATAATGACTACACAAGTAGTCTAATGTTTTTGTTTCGATCTCTGTCTGTTTCATAATGACTACACAAGTAGTCTAATGTTTTTGTTTCGATCTCTGTCTGTTTCTTAATGACTACACAAGTAGTCTAATGTTTTTGTTTCGATCTCTGTCTGTTTCATAATGACTACACAAGTAGTCTAATGTTTTTGTTTCGATCTCTGTCTGTTTCATAATGACTACACAAGTAGTCTAATGTTTTTGTTTCGATCTCTGTCTGTTTCTTAATGACTACACAAGTAGTCTAATGTTTTTGTTTCGATCTCTGTCTGTTTGATAATGACTACACAAGTAGTCTAATGTTTTTGTTTCGATCTCTGTCTGTTTCTTAATGACTACACAAGTAGTCTAATGTTTTTGTTTCGATCTCTGTCTGTTTCATAATGACTACACAAGTAGTCTAATGTTTTTGTTTCGATCTCTGTCTGTTTCATAATGACTACACAAGTAGTCAAATGTTTTTATTTCGATCTCTGTCTGTTTCATAATGACTACACAAGTAGTCTAATGTTTTTATTTCGATCTCTGTCTGTTTCATAATGACTACA
This sequence comes from Megaustenia siamemsis, assembly GCA_032433765.1. Classification (NCBI taxonomy): domain Eukaryota; kingdom Metazoa; phylum Mollusca; class Gastropoda; order Stylommatophora; family Ariophantidae; genus Megaustenia; species Megaustenia siamemsis. The sequence goes on along the minus strand of JAVIAB010000117.1, from coordinate 45,334,964 downwards.
CAAGTAGTCTAATGTTTTTGTTTCGATCTCTGTCTGTTTCATAATGACTACACAAGTAGTCTAATGTTTTTGTTTCGATCTCTGTCTGTTTCTTAATGACTACACAAGTAGTCTAATGTTTTTGTTTCGATCTCTGTCTGTTTCATAATGACTACACAAGTAGTCTAATGTTTTTGTTTCGATCTCTGTCTGTTTCATAATGACTACACAAGTAGTCTAATGTTTTTGTTTCGATCTCTGTCTGTTTCATAATGACTACAAAAGTAGTCCCATATTTTTGTTTCGAACTCTGTCTGTTTGATAATGACTACACAAGTAGTCCAATGCTTTTATTTCGAACTCTGTCTGTTTCATAATGACTACAAAAGTAGTGGCATGTTTTTGTTTCGATCTCTGTCTGTTTCTTAATAACTACACAAGTAGTCCAATGTTTTTGTTTCGATCTCTGTCTGCTTGATAATGACTACAAAAGTAGTCCCATGTTTTTGTTTCGATCTCTTTCTGTTTGATAATGACTACACAAGTAGTCCCATGTTTTTGTTTCGATCTCTGTCTGTTTCATAATGACTACACAAGTAGTCCCATGTTTTTGTTTCGATCTCTGTCTGTTTCATAATGACTACACAAGTAGTCCCATGTTTTTGTTTCGATCTCTGTCTGTTTCATAATGACTACACAAGTAGTCCCATGTTTTTGTTATACATTTTTATGTATGTTGTGTTTGAGAGTTCTTCTGAACTTCATCTTGGCATGGATATGACATTCTGTTTCTCACAACTTCCTGTTGCAGTCTTGTGTGGTTGTCGGCACGCGGGTAATAAGATCAGTCTAAAAAACATGAAATGGTATTTAGCAGCTAGACTAATAGAAAGACAAGACAGATTACAACTTTTCGGCAAAAACCTACTTCATATATTTCAAACACATTATACACATTGAACACAGAATCCAATTAAGATATAACCGCGGCCATGCATATAGTTTAATATTTAAAAAAAACATATGTTTAATATTTCTACATATCTCCTTTCATAAACTGCTGCTCATTATTGTTTTTTTTCCCCCTGTCATCTCTCACCATCACTCGTCCGAGCTGGATTTTTATGTTTGGTGTGTATAGTATTTGTGATACACCTGAAGAAGGCTTTTGTCGAAACGTTGTAGTTTGTTTTATTTTGTGTTTTGTGCAGCAATACCTGCTTGTTACTTTACATACCATGTCTAAGGACAGATTCAACTTGAGCAAGAATACAATATGGTATATTTATATGGTGTTAAGACCATAAATAGCGATGCCTATTACCTGAGAATTAATTCGCTTCATATGGCCGTTCGAATTTTCAATCGTTCGAAGTCTAAATAAGTTTTTCCTATTTGAAATTATGGAAAGTAAATGAATCCGTTCTGAAATTCCTAAACAATACCAATTTCGATGGGCTTAAACAAGTACACATACTTGAAGGTGATCAAATAAAATTAAATAACATAAATATTAAACTAAAACATGAAAGCAATAAATACAAGCAACAGATACAATATAATAAATGAAAATTGAGTTCACTGTAACTTATAGTGAGGAGTGGTGATGTCCCCATTTCACAGGCTGCGCATCCTCTTTCATCGACTAAACAAAGTCAGAGAACATTTTCTTTAATTATGGAAATCTGATACAACAGGCAGTTCGAGGTCAAAGGGAAAATATTTCATATCTTCAGTGCTGGGACCGACGAGGGAGACTAAAGATATGCGGTAGTTACTTTTGAAATTCGCCGTCTGCAACAGGGAGTGTCGATGTCTAGACGTAAAAGGTGACCATTATTACAATATTGTCACCAGTACCAGTCGCTAAGCATAAAGCAGCAGCAGTTACATGCTCCAGCAAACCTACGCTTCCATTCATTATTTCACACATTTTTCTCAAGACCGTGAAGTCCCAAATTCTCTCGCAGTTCTAAGACAGTCCGGCTGAGAAGAAACAAATCCCTGGATATTTGTGCGTCGTGTCTACGGAGTTAAAACGTAGAAGCATCGTTCGAACTCTCAGTCAGAATTATCTTGGATTTAGCGTTCGAACTCTGAGTCAGAATTATCTTGGATTTAGCGTTCGAACTCTGGAACGTTCCAAGTCAGAGTTGTTCTAAGTAGAGAGGTGCCACTGTACAGCATTCTTGATGGAGTGATCCAAACAGTGATCATGTCATTGTTACTTCGAAGACTCCTCAGTGAACATCTATAATGTCACTATTTAGGACAAGACCTTCCATAATTGGTGTTTTCTGTGCTTTAAAGCTGTACAGCCATCAACTTTCTTGCAGATATTGATTTTTTTCTCAATATCGAGCTTAACTTTTTCAGTGCGGAAGGTTTTTATTAATTGAGCGGTAGAGATTTCAGTGACACCATTTTTAATGTTTATAAATATTAATCTACATATTTATATTTATCTAACACTTAACATACTATATATGAATTTTTAGATAATTAAACAAGGAATTGAGCTATTGAGTTATTTGCGGGTCATCATCATTGCACTCCGATCATGTCCATAGGTGCTCAGATCCCCTCCTCAGCAATCCCCTCAGTGTCCAGCGACTGACGACTCCAGTTCTATGTTGGTTGATAAGTCTTCTTACACGGCCACTAACTTTCTCATTTCTGGCTGTGCCCAACTTAACTCCCATTTCCATCATCCGAAGAAGTGACGTGGATCCGTGTTTGTCGAAGTCCTGTGCTCTTCCCACATCTCGGAGGGCATTGATGATGTCCGCCCGATCCATCGGTTGCCCGTCCTCAACGACAGCGCAGCTAGCCAACCTGTCCGTTCTTTCATTTCCCCGTACTCCTGCATGTCCAGGGACATAGACAACGGTGACCTTACGTATTTTGGATTTCTGCAACGACTCTACCCATTGCATGCGTACAGAGCCCGCCTCCACTTTTTTTATCATGCTCATCGAATCACTCAGTATACATGCGTGGGTGTAGTCTTGTGACTCTAACCATTTGAATGCCTTGGTCACTGCCATCGCCTCCATTGTCATGCTACTCGTGGTCACGACGTATGCACCACAGTCTTCCTTGGCTATTCTGCCTGCCGAACGTGCTGTAAATGCCCATGCACTTTTTTCGTGTCGTCTTACAGATCCGTCTGTATAGATGACTGCATCTTTCTCATCGGTGTTATCGCAGATGAGACCGTTGACCTCAGCATTAACCACGACCGGGTTCTTTTCCCTACTTTTCCTGTTGAGTGTGACAATGCACGAGACATTCCCCTTGAATGACGTAGGCACCGGTATCCACTCCTCACCAACGGATATTGGTAAGCCCACAGACCTGTTTGATGACATCTTCTGCTCGGCCCACCCATGATTTGCCTCTTTTTAGCCTGTCACCTATCTCTGTGTTGAGCACGTGGTGCAATGGATGCTCTGTATCTGTACTAATCTTCAGGTATGCTCGTGCTCTCCATATCTTGATTCTGTCATCCATGGTTGGAAAGTCAAGAAGATACATCATTGCTACACAGGGAGTGTCCTTCGTACATCCCAGGATAATGCACATGGCTTCATTTTGTATTTTCTCCAGCCTATCAATTTGAGTCGAACTGACAGTAAGAATTGCCAGGGCATATTCGATAGGTGCGAGGACTAATCCCTGGAATAGAAGAGTAAGTAGCCTCTGCTCGATGTTGGCAGCTGCCATGACCTTCAAGGCAGCTAATCCTTTGCGGGATTTTGTTATCACATGGTCGACGTGGTCCCGAAAACACAGGCTGCGATCAAACTTAACTCCAAGGTATGTCATCAACTTTTCCCTGGTCACCTCATCAGCTCCCATTCGTCCTACCGGTGTGGTCGTATGAACGATATGATTGTTAAGGGAGAACCATGAAACTGATGCTTTATTAGGATTAACCACGGCACCTGATACCCCATACCAGGAAGAAATGCGATCGAGTTCGTCTTGCATTGTGGAAGCGATTCCCCGTCTGTCTCTTCCCTGTCGATATACCAGAATATCATCAGCAAAAGTCATAGTTCTTCCCCTCCCATCCAGCTGTTGTATTTAACGTGTACACAATAACGATCACGGAACAACAGCTGGATGGGAGGGGAAGAACTATGACTTTTGCTGATGATAAACAAGGAATTATATTTCACTAATACCAAGATTTAAATAATCTAAGGTATGCTGATGATACAGTCTTAATCGCTAAGAGTGAAAATGAGTTGCAAGAAATGTTAGACATTATAGTGCAAGGAAGCAAAAATAAAGGATTCAGCCTTAATAGCAAAAAGACAGAAGTAATGGTAACAACAAAGAAAAGACATCACCTCAGTGCAAAATAAAGACAAGTGGAACAATATTAAAACAGGTAAATGAATTTAAATATTTGAGATCTTTGTTAACCTCAATCGGAAGATGTACAAAAGAGGTGAGATGCAGAATGGCTCAGGCAAAAGCAGCTTTCCAAAAAATGAGGAAGATACTATGCAATCCATTTTTGACAATAGAAACAAGAAAAAGAGTTCTTGAATGTTACGTAGAGCCAGTCTTAACATATGGATGTGAATCATGGACAATGGGACAACAGACAAGAAAATCACTGGAGTCTTACTTAGAGAACCATGGACAGCTAAGAGTAGTAATGAAAATGTACTGAAAGAGGTCAAAGCAAAACGAGAGATAATTTCCAATATTAGGAAGGAACAATCTTCACTTTTTGGCCATGTAATGAGAAGAGAACAACTGGAATATATTGTAACAACTGGAAAAATTTAGGACGAAAAGATAGAGGGAAGCAAAGAGTTAAAATACCAGAAAGCTTAAGAGAATGGCCTGGCAGATGGTCAACAACAGAAATGATAAATAACTGTCGAGATCGAAAGTTGTGGAGAGACATGATCACCTACGTCAGCAGGCCCGGTACTTGATGATGATGATGAATACCAAGATGATACAAGACATAAAAAGAAAAAAGGTTTGACGACTGTTTATACTAATCAAATTGAGTGACGCACTGTGCGGCTAAACTTACATGACAAAAATCGGCAAGGTGCGTCAAAACATACGGAAAGAGTTAAGAAGAAGTAATTAAAATACACCGATATTTGATGACGCTGAAAGAGAATAACATTCTCACGTTTGTGCTCCCAGACCAGTCATTTCGTCTATGCAGTCTCGGACACAGCTACCAACATCACGATCTGTCAATATCATGTTAGGAAATGAAGTCGACTATGGAGCCAGATGCTGGCGCTACTCCCCTCCGGTACAGCGATTCCCAAAAATTATATTTACTATAATAAAAAAAGTGAGAAAGAGAGTTTATCTGTGCTATATAGAATCATGTCTGATCTATGGAAGCGAATCACAGACAGTAGACAAACAAATGAAAAGACGATTAGAGGCCACAGAGATGGGATTTCTCAGAAGAATGTTGAAGTTCCCTGGACAGCTAAAAAGACCATTGAGGAAATTCTCAAAGAGGCCAGCACAAAAATGGAGCTCCTAAAAAATATAAGAAAGAAACAATCAACATTTTTTCAGGCACATCATGAGAAGAGGAAAGCTGGAATACTTGGTTACAACTGGTAAAATAAAAGGAAAGAGAGATCGCGGACGACAAAAAGAGAAAATACTGGATAGCTTGGTGTCATGGCATGGAATACGGTCAACAACTTAATTGATACGATGCATTGTGGATAGAGGATTGTGGAAGGACTTGATCGCCTACGCCAACCGGTATGGCATATGATGATGATGATAAAAAAAATTAACAGTTAATTTAAGATAAAAAAGAATGTTTAAACAGATAAATGTCTCGTCTAAAATTCCAGATGATTACCATCAGAAACTAATTTTTAAAAGATGATTATCATTATCAGCTATACTTAAAACGATGATTATAATTATCAACTATTCTCTAAAAAGATGATTATCATTAGCAACTATTTTTTTAAAGATGATAATCATTATCAACTATTCTTTAAAAAGATGATTATCATTAGCAACTGTTCTTTAAAAAGATTATTAACATTAGCAACTATTCTTTAAAAATATAGATTATCATCAGGAACTATTCTCTAAAAAGATGATTATCATCAGCAACTATTTTTTTAAAGATGATAATCATTATCAACTATCCTTTTGAAAAGATGATTATCATTAGCAACTGTTCTTTAAAAAGATGATTATCATTAGCAACTATTCTTTAAAAATATGGATTATCATCAGGAACTGTTTTATTAAAATACTAAGATCTATCTCCACGGAAATTGCACACTTCTGATGATACCTCTTCAGATCTAGCTATATATTCTTTTAAAATTTAATTTCCCTGGAAAATTAGGTTTTGTTTTGGTGTTCTGCATGTGAACATTTTTGTATATTTCATATTGCATTTATCTCAGAAGGTAACAGGATGCTCTATGCATTTATTATTGTTAAACAGAGTTTTCTAGATACTTGAAGATATTTATTTCTTTAACAATTTGTTGTTACAAATATGACATTGTATATGTTTCATTAAGAAGGTTGACTCAATGTTCACTGAAACATTTGCTTCTACAACCGAGTTTTCTCATTGTCGGTTTTTCATTGTTCAATAATATTTATTTCTTTCGCTGATTTTTTTTTTCGCGATTTTTTCTATGAGAAATGATTTACAATCTTTATGTAAAACTATCTTGATTGTCAATATTTATGTAAAATTATCATGATTTACAATCTTTATGTAAAACTATCTTTTAAGATCCGTATGGGACATGCCTGGAATAACAATTGGAGGTCATAATATAAATAATCTAAGGTATGCTGATGATACAGTCTTAATCGCTAAGAGTGAAAATGAGTTACAAGAAATGTTGGACATTATAGTGAAAGAAAGCAAAAATAAAGGACTCAGCCTTATAGCAAAAAGACAGAAGTAATGGTAACAACAAAGAAAAGACATCACCTCAGTGCAAAATAAAGACAAGTGGAACAATATTAAAACAGGTAAATGAATTTAAATATTTGAGATCTTTGTTAACCTCAATCGGAAGATGTACAAAAGAGGTGAGATGCAGAATGGCTCAGGCAAAAGCAGCTTTCCAAAAAATGAGGAAGATACTATGCAATCCATTTTTGACAATAGAAACAAGAAAAAGAGTTCTTGAATGTTACGTAGAGCCAGTCTTAACATATGGATGTGAATCATGGACAATGGGACAACAGACAAGAAAATCACTGGAGTCTTACTTAGAGAACCATGGACAGCTAAGAGTAGTAATGAAAATGTACTGAAAGAGGTCAAAGCAAAACGAGAGATAATTTCCAATATTAGGAAGGAACAATCTTCACTTTTTGGCCATGTAATGAGAAGAGAACAACTGGAATATATTGTAACAACTGGAAAAATTTAGGACGAAAAGATAGAGGGAAGCAAAGAGTTAAAATACCAGAAAGCTTAAGAGAATGGCCTGGCAGATGGTCAACAACAGAAATGATAAATAACTGTCGAGATCGAAAGTTGTGGAGAGACATGATCACCTACGTCAGCAGGCCCGGTACTTGATGATGATGATGAATACCAAGATGATACAAGACATAAAAAGAAAAAAGGTTTGACGACTGTTTATACTAATCAAATTGAGTGACGCACTGTGCGGCTAAACTTACATGACAAAAATCGGCAAGGTGCGTCAAAACATACGGAAAGAGTTAAGAAGAAGTAATTAAAATACACCGATATTTGATGACGCTGAAAGAGAATAACATTCTCACGTTTGTGCTCCCAGACCAGTCATTTCGTCTATGCAGTCTCGGACACAGCTACCAACATCACGATCTGTCAATATCATGTTAGGAAATGAAGTCGACTATGGAGCCAGATGCTGGCGCTACTCCCCTCCGGTACAGCGATTCCCAAAAATTATATTTACTATAATAAAAAAAGTGAGAAAGAGAGTTCATCTGTGCTATATAGAATCATGTCTGATCTATGGAAGCGAATCACAGACAGTAGACAAACAAATGAAAAGACGATTAGAGGCCACAGAGATGGGATTTCTCAGAAGAATGTTGAAAGTTCCCTGGACAGCTAAAAAGACCATTGAGGAAATTCTCAAAGAGGCCAGCACAAAAATGGAGCTCCTAAAAAATATAAGAAAGAAACAATCAACATTTTTTCAGGCACATCATGAGAAGAGGAAAGCTGGAATACTTGGTTACAACTGGTAAAATAAAAGGAAAGAGAGATCGCGGACGACAAAAAGAGAAAATACTGGATAGCTTGGTGTCATGGCATGGAATACGGTCAACAACTTAATTGATACGATGCATTGTGGATAGAGGATTGTGGAAGGACTTGATCGCCTACGCCAACCGGTATGGCATATGATGATGATGATAAAAAAAATTAACAGTTAATTTAAGATAAAAAAGAATGTTTAAACAGATAAATGTCTCGTCTAAAATTCCAGATGATTACCATCAGAAACTAATTTTTAAAAGATGATTATCATTATCAGCTATACTTAAAACGATGATTATAATTATCAACTATTCTCTAAAAAGATGATTATCATTAGCAACTATTTTTTTTAAGATGATAATCATTATCAACTATTCTTTAAAAAGATGATTATCATTAGCAACTGTTCTTTAAAAAGATTATTAACATTAGCAACTATTCTTTAAAAATATAGATTATCATCAGGAACTATTCTCTAAAAAGATGATTATCATCAGCAACTATTTTTTTAAAGATGATAATCATTATCAACTATCCTTTTGAAAAGATGATTATCATTAGCAACTGTTGTTTAAAAAGATGATTATCATCAGGAACTGTTTTATTAAAATACTAAGATCTATCTCCACGGAAATTGCACACTTCTGATGATACCTCTTCAGATCTAGCTATATATTCTTTTAAAATTTAATTTCCCTGGAAAATTAGGTTTTGTTTTGGTGTTCTGCATGTGAACATTTTTGTATATTACATATTGCATTTATCTCAGAAGGTAACAGGATGCTCTATGCATTTATTATTGTTAAACAGAGTTTTCTAGATACTTGAAGATATTTATTTCTTTAACAATTTGTTGTTACAAATATGACATTGTATATGTTTCATTAAGAAGGTTGACTCAATGTTCACTGAAACATTTGCTTCTACAACCGAGTTTTCTCATTGTCGGTTTTTCATTGTTCAATAATATTTATTTCTTTCGCTGATTTTTTTTTTCGCGATTTTTTCTATGAGAAATGATTTACAATCTTTATGTAAAACTATCTTGATTGTCAATATTTATGTAAAATTATAATGATTTACAATCTTTATGTAAAACTATCTTTTAAGATCCGTATGGAACATGCCTGGAATAACAATTGGAGGTCATAATATAAATAATCTAAGGTATGCTGATGATACAGTCTTAAACGCTAAGAGTGAAAATGAGTTACAAGAAATGTTGGACATTATAGTGAAAGAAAGCAAAAATAAAGGACTCAGCCTTATAGCAAAAAGACAGAAGTAATGGTAACAACAAAGAAAAAGACACCACCTCAGTGCAAAATAAAGATAAGTGGAACAATATTAAAACAGGTAAATGAATTTAAATATTTGGGAACTTTGTTAACCTCAGACGGAAGATGTACAAAAGAGGTGAGATGCAGAATGGCTCAGGCAAAAGCTGCTTTCCAAAAAATGAGGAAGATACTATGCAATCCATTTTTGACAATAGAAACAAGAAAAAGAGTTCTTAAATGTTAAGTAGAGCCAATCTTAACATATGGACGCGAATTATGGACAATAGGACAACAGACAAGAAAATCACTGGAGTCTGTAGAAATGTGGTTTTACAGAAGGATGTTGAGAGTACCATGGACAGCTAAGAAGAGTAATGAAGATGTTCTGAGAGAGGTCAAAGCAAAAGGCCGTTTGCCTGCCCATCCATCCGTCCGTCCGTCTGTCTATCTTTCTATTTACCTATCTCTGTTTGTCTATTTATCTGCTCCACTCGCTGTCTTGTTATCTATTTCTATCTGCCCCCTCTGTCTCTGCACCTCTCTAATTTTGTCCATCTCTCTCTCTCTCTCTCACTCTCTTGGACATCCACACTACCCATTTCTTTATCTCCCTGTCTGTCTACCCCATTCCCTAACCATTTTTTTTAGTGAGCACCTGCCACCAACCCAACTCCCATTTTTCCCTCCTTATTGTTACAACAACCTTTGATGTGGACAGTCGTGGGCAAATTAACAACAAATTTTGTGTAATTCCCAACAAATGAAACCATTCACGTGGCTCTAACGCCAGGTCGTTGATTTGCTTAACGCCCAACAACAAAGAAAATATCACGTGATATCAGAAATTAGCGTCTAGAGGTCTGCACGACGTTTTTGACATTTTTGGGTTGCTATGTTTTTGTAACTAGTTATTTACACTTATTTCGTTTTGGTTTCCATGACAACACAATATCTTGCTCATATTTTATTAACGTCCGTCTATCGTAATCGCTGATGTCATCAGCTTCAGACTTGTGTTTGTGCAACTTTCTAATGTGGATGATTGGGGCGGGCTGGGAGAGGGGCTGTGACCGTAAAGTTCAGAGGTGACACAGAATCCCCTTGTACATGTGGATATTATCCAAGGTGGCGACATGAATATCCACTGTTCTATCCATTCTGACCATTCTAATCACTGGAGTCTGTAGAAATGTGGTTTTACAGAAGAATGTTGAGAATACCATGGACAGCTAAGAAGAGTAATGAAAACGTTCTAAAAGAGACAAAACCAAAAAGAGAGCTAATTTCCAATATTAGGAAGAAACAATCATCATTTGTTTGGCCATGTAACGAGAAGTGAACAACTGGAATATATTGTAACAACAGGGAAAATTGAGGGACGAAGAGATAGAGGGAAGCAAAGAGAAAAGACACCCGACAACTTAAGAGAATGGCTTGGCAGAAGGTCAAAAACAGAAATAAAAAATAACTGTTGTGATCGAAAGTTGTGGAGAGACATGATCACCTACGCCAGCAGGCCCGGTTCTTGATGATGATGATCCATTCTGACATTGAGTTTACCTCACTCTTCATAGATCTGGAAAAATCACAAGGTTGTAGTTATTTTAGTGTGGAATATTTGAAGCTCCCCGGGCAATTCGAGATATCTTCAGAGAATGGTTTAACCGTTGCTTCTTATCATCGATTGACCGCTTGTCTCTGCTGTTCTTGATGCAGACCTTCTACTTCAGGACGTGTTCTCAGGCACTTGTCTCCCATCTATCTCACTTCTGTCATTTCCTGTAGCTGCTTTAATTTTTACTTTAGTGAGAACTCCATCACAAATGTTTATCGCTAACACTTTAGTCGTCTTGCTGATTTTCTCATGTCAGAAAAACAGCATATTCATGACTCTTCTATGATACATTCAAGCTGGTAGCAGAAAGTACATGATATTTCAAGCTGGTTGCAGAAAGTACATGATACATTCAAGCTTGTTGCAGAAAGTACATGATACATTCAAGCTGGTTGCAGAAAGTACATGATACATTCAAGCTGGTTGCAGAAAGTACATAACACATTCAAGCTGGTTGCAGAAAGTACATGATACATTCAAGCTGGTTGCAGGAAGTACATAACACATTCAAGCTGGTTGCAGAAAGTACATAATACATTCAATCTTGTTGCAGAAAGTACATGATACATTCAAGCTGGTTGCAGAAAGTACATGATACATTCAAGCTGGTTGCAGAAAATACATGATACATTCAAGCTGGTTGCAGAAAGTACATGATACACTAAAGCTGCTTGCAAAAAGTACATGATACATTCAAGCTTGTTGCAGAAAGTACATGATATCTTCAAACTGGTAGCAGAAAGTACATGATACCTTCAAGCTGGTTGCAGAAAGTACATAATACATTCCAGCGTGTTGCGGAAAGTACATGATACATTCCAGCTTGTTGTAGAAAGTACATGATACATTCAAGCTAGTTGCAGAAAGTACATGATACACTAAAGCTGCTTGCAAAAAGTACATGATACATTCAAGCTGGTTGCAGAAAGTACATGATACATTCAAGCTGGTTGCAGAAAGTACATAATACATTCCAGCTTGTTGCAGAAACTACATGATACATTCAAGCTGGTTGCAGAAAGTACATAATACATTCCAGCTTGTTGCAGAAACTACATGATACATTCAAGCTGGTTGCAGAAAGTACATGATACATTCAAGCTGGTTGCAGAAAGTACATGATACATTCCAGCTTGTTGCAGAAACTACATGATACATTCAAGCTGGTTGCAGAAAGTACATGATACATTCAAGCTGGTTGCAGAAAGTACATAATACATTCCAGCTTGTTGCAGAAACTACATGATACATTCAAGCTGGTTGCAGAAAGTACATAATACATTCCAGCTTGTTGCAGAAACTACATGATACATTCAAGCTGGTTGCAGAAAGTACATAATACATTCCAGCTTGTTGCAGAAACTACATGATACATTCAAGCTGGTTGCAGGAAGTACATGATACATTCAAGCTGGTTGCAGAAAGTACATCTTGACAATTTAATAACATTTGTGTTGAACAATTGAATAGTTCACACCCAAATGTGTTGGATTCGTCAAGTTTTAGATGTTTTTTCTCGTCATCACTAGTGCACTAACATATCGATAACAAAACATTAACACTAGCTAAACAAAACATGAACACTAGCTAAACAAAACATTAACACTAGCTAAACAAAACATTAACACTAGCTAAACAAAACATTAACACTAGCTAAACAAAACATGAACACTAGCTAAACAAAACATTAACACTAGCTAAACAAAACATTAACACTAACTAAACAAAACATGAACACTAGCTAAACAAAACATGAACACTAGCTAAACAAAACATTAACACTAGCTAAACAAAACATTAACACTAGCTAAACAAAACATTAACACTAGCTAAACAAAACATTAACACTAGCTAAACAAAACATTAACACTAGCTAAACAAAACATTAACACTAGCTAAACAAAACATGAACACTAGCTAAACAAAACATTAACACTAGCTAAACAAAACATTAACACTAGCTAAACAAAACATTAACACTAGCTAAACAAAACATTAACACTAGCTAAACAAAACATTAACACTAGCTAAACAAAACATTAACACTAGCTAAACAAAACATTAACACTAGCTAAACAAAACATTAACACTAGCTAAACAAAACATGAACACTAGCTAAACCTCACATGAACACTAGCTAAACAAAACATTAACGCTAGCTAAACAAAACATTAACACTAGCTAAGCAAAACATTAACACTAGCTAAACAAAACATTAACACTAGCTAAACAAAACATGAACACTACCTAAACAAAACATTAACACTAGCTAAACAAAACATTAACACTAGCTAAACAAAACATTAACACTAGCTAAGCAAAACATTAACACTAGCTAAACAAAACATTAACACTAGCTAAACAAAACATTAACACTAGCTAAACAAAACATGAACACTACCTAAACAAAACATTAACACTAGCTAAACAAAACATTAACACTAGCTAAACAAAACATTAACACTAGCTAAACAAAGACACTGTTTTTACTTCTGTGAACCCCCTGACTGAAACATCAGTTTTCAGAGTCAGTCAAATAGCATATTTAGAAAATAGTTATTTAAACATGTAGCAATAGTTTAACAGTAACAAAAACGCTACTATAGCTTGTTTCATAACTCGTGCCCAACTTTTAAAATCGATAGCTTTTTAACCGCTTGTGGTATTATATTAAAAATTTGCATGTAAAGTTATAATGATTAGAACCCAACAGGGAATTAATTTCATTAAAAAAAACATTTGGTTATTATTGTTGCTTATTTGATTTATATAAATTTATAACGACCCATTGATGTAGTCAAAACTTAATGTTTACAGTATTTTAAACTAAAAATAGCGAGTACAAATCCATACACGGTAGAATTGACGTATTTGCACGCTTTCCCCGTGGTTTGTTTGACACAATTAGACACTTGTAAAAAACACGAGAAATTGTGTGTTCCATTTCCGTTCATTCATAGGTGTAGACGTGGAACAATAACATTTATCATAAGTCTTAAAATGAAATTCTGCAGTTTACAAACATCACAATAAAAATGTATGACTATTTTTGCAAAGAGGCTAAACGAGGAAGATTATTTCATTCTTTAGAAAACCCTGAGAATAGGACAAGACACATTTTGGATTTATCTAAACGGTCATTTAATCGTTGGATTCAAGCACGTGACCGTCAATGCTCAAAATATACAAAATCACAAGGAAGAGCAAAAATGTTGGATAATTTCGACAGTGAACTTATTAGAAGTGAAATTCGCAAAATGTTGGGTATGAATGAAACTGTTACAATAAGAAAATTAAAAATTTCGATGAAAAAGAACAACAGTATTGAAATATCAAAGTCTACATTATGGAGGAATGTGAGAGCTGCAGGCTCTACATTCAGAAAGTATTCCAATGGACGAAACATCATCTGTGAGAATCCACATATAGTAGTCATGAGAAGCAAGTACTTACGTGAAGTAAAAGAGGTGCGCAAGCAAGGTTATGATATTGTGTACTTGGATGAAACATGGATCAATGCTCACCACACTAACCAAAGGGAATGGCAGGCATCAGATGAAAAGATTTAGAGATTAATACCTAGCAGTAAAGGACAGCGCTTGATAATTGCTCATGCAGCTAGTCAACAACATGGACTAATACAGAATGCAGAGCTCATTTTTCTTTCAAAATCCATAGACAATCGGGATTATCACTCTGAGATGAATGGTCACATATTTAGACATTGGATTGAAAATTCTGTTCTCCCATCACTAGATCGACCATCTTGCCTAATAATGGACAATGCAGCGTACCACAACATTGTTGCACTTGAAGATAAAGTCCCGACGTCATCCAGTACAAAAGATGCTATTAAGATATGGCTCATAAAGGAGCACATACAATTTAATAACATGTACTTAAAACCTGAATTACTATCTCTAGTAAAGCAAAAACAAAGGACAAAGATTTTTCAAATAGATAAGATTATCCAAGAGCACGGTCATATAAGTTTGAGGCTGCCACCTTACCATGCTCATTTAAATCCAATAGAACTAATCTGGGCAAAATTAAAAGGACAAGTGGCAGATGAAAATACAACATTCAAAATATGCGATGTAAAGACTCTTGCTAATCTCGCTTTATTAAATATAGACAAAGATTATTGGGCTAAATGTGAAGACCACGTCTTAAAACAGGAAGAGGAATATTGGAAAAATGATGGTTTATGGAATGTTCAACCCCAAACAGTTATTAATCTTTTAGACTCGTCTGATTCAGAATGAAAGTATATAGCCCCCACAATGTTGGCCCCTACATTACCTTAAATTAGTTCAACAAACGGTCCTTTTCAGGACCACACAACTATGAAAATTGGACAGACAGGTATACCTTGATATTATCGTCCGTCCTCGAACTGAGAAGACAATAATTCTCCTGGTGTTTTTCCTTATTCAGTTATTTCCCCATTACGGCCACGCCTTTACCTAGTGAAAATTAATCATAGACCAGCAACTACGGTAATTTCTATTATTTAGGGGTTCACAATTTACAATTTTGACAAACATCAAAGAAATTCGCTGCTTTAAGAAAACTGCAGCTGCAAAATATTTGTTAAATATACATTTAAAGGGTCTTTTGCATTCTAATAACATTTGGAAAATTTCAACAGGATTTAACAAACGGTTTCTGAGCAATAGCGTTTTGAAGTTGGGCAAGTGATTTGAAACAATTTATAACATACTAAAACAAGCAGCCGTTATGAGCAGCCTGTGAGATCAAGTTATAAGAAATGGCTTAATCTTCGAATATTTCTGCTGGGGAGCTCAAGTGCCTGCAATACCCAATCGCAATGTCGACGTCCATCAGCTGACCTTGAACTCGTCTCGACCTCCTCAATGATTTCCTTTTCCTGGAAATAGCATCGTCAAAACAATCTGGCAAACATGGGACAAATAAGAAATGTCTCGAGGCAGAGCACTGTGTCGTTGCTGATATGTGGATTTTTCCGGGTGTTGTAAACTTCCCCCCTCCCCCTTTCCGAATAAGTTTCTGACTAACAGAGTTCTGTGTAGTGGTGGCGGTGACACTTACTGACATAGAAGACCTAGTCTTGCAGTAGCTCTAGGTGGAACAAGTCACACAGGCTGGCAATCAGAAGCTAGAATCATCGTGTTCCCTTTAGTGGTGACACTTACTGACATAGAAGACCTAGTCTTGCAGTAGCTCTAGGTGGAACAAGTCACACAGGCTGGCAATCAGAAGCTAGAATCGCCGTGTTCCATGTAGTGGTGAGATTTACTGATATAGAAGACCTAGTCTTGTAGTAGCTCTAGGTGGAACAAGTCATACAGGCTGGCTAACAGAAGCTAGAATCATCGTGTTCCATGTAGTGGTGACATTTACTGATATAGAAGATCTAGTCTTGCAGTAGCTCTAGGTGGAACAAGTCACACAGGCGGCTAACAGAAGCTAGAATCGCCGTGTTCCCTTTAGTGGTGACATTTACTGACATAGAAGACCTAGTCTTGCAGTAGCTCTAGGTGGGACAAGCTCAAACGTCTCCAGTAAAACCCGTGAATTCAAGAAAGCCATTACAACCCGCCACATGCCATGGTCGGTCCAAGAGATTGCTCTCGTATCAACCCGTGATATCCGATGCACGCTGTCCATGTTTCACGAGGAGTAAACATCGTTTTGGGGAACAATGGCAGAGTTTTAGTTTTGTGACTCCATTGGTCCCAGGTTCTACTGCCCACAGGTTGGCTGGCCTATTCATAAGATTCACAGATAAGTGCTGTTTTCCAGTGAAATTTCCTGTTTATTTGTTTGTTTTTATTTATTTTTTGAGGGTTCATGTGAGTGTGCGCGCTTTCTATTTGATGTTAATCACTTTGCTTCTTTTGATTCATTGCATTTTGTTATAATTTCCTTCTTTCATCACTTATTATTGTTGTTACACTATTGAACGCGTCAAAAAATGGCGGTTTGTTTACGCCGGTCTGTTGTCAAGGACGCGTAAGTCATTTAATTTGTAGAAAGCTCACAGTGTTTCCGCGTGCTGCTGAGCAAGTTACTGGAGCTGGCCAGTTTATAACGTGGAACGGGTTCTAGGCCGTGCGACTGAGCAAGTGCACGTGAGTCTAGGCCATCCAAAGCAACAACGTTCAGCGACGTTCATCTTTAAAGACGACGGTAAGAAGTGTAAGTTTTCAGATGCAGCCCAAACTACATCATCGAAGAAGGAAAACACGACGGGGCAAGAGGGGTGGCACTAAACTGTCAAAGTGTGAGAGGCTAGGCCTAAAGTATGTGCGCGTTACTTATTGGAATTGTGGGTCCATTAATCAACAACGGCCCATTCTTGATAAGCTACTGTGCGGCGCCGATATAATGGTTTTGCAAGAAACTCTTCTTGGTGACAGGACAGTAAGTACTCCTGGCTTTCATTGTTTTTACAATAGACGACACCTTGGGCAGGCCATCCTTGTGCGCAACAATATGGTGGCAGCTGAGGTTGATATGTCTGCGTGGAACAATGCAGAATTGCAGGTACATGCGGTTAGGGTGCAGACCCCAGTTCATTTCGTGATTGTTAATGTGTATGCCTGTAATGGGCAGGTGAACACACAACAATGGCAGAATCTCTTCGAGTTCGATGAAGAGAATGTCATTTTCTGCGGAGACTTTAATGCTAGAGGAGACCAGTGGGGCAACGTCATAACCAACAAGCAGGGAGAAGACCTAGAGAACGCACTGGTATCGGCCGATTTAGTGTGCTTGAATGATGGAAGGGCAACAAGAATGGCCACTCGAACAGGGGACTCTGATAGTGTCATAGACCTGGCACTGGTGTCTTCCTCCTTCGCACCGGTTTGCAGGTGGAGTGCACTGGGGTTCCACGAAAGTGATCACTATCCATGTGTCCTCCTAATTGAGAAAAGCGGAAATAAACGCCAGAGAAGAAAGCTCCACACATTCAACTACGAGAAAACAGACCAGGACGTCATTAGCAAAATCAGACATAGGAAACAGAGCGCCCCTCGTAGGAGGCAGGAGAGATGGACGCAGCCACCCTGGTGGAACGTAGATGTCGAGGAAGCTTGGCGGAGCAAGAGACAAACGGTCAAGACATGGCAGAAAGCCAGAAGGTATGGTAGAACACAACCTGAGCTCTTGAAGCGTCTGAAAGTAGAGGTCGACCAAAAAATGATGCACTTTAAACTATGCGCTAAGCAGGCTAAGGATGCCAAATGGGATGACTTCTGTAAAAAAGTGTGCTCAGAAAAATCGCTAGCCACATTCTGGCGCCTTCATCAGTGCATGAATGGCACACCACGACACAGAGGTATACCAGACTTTCAGAGCACAGACCAGATATGGCACAAATCTGATGAGAGCAAAGGGAAGGCCCTGCTTGCTCGCTACATTGAGCAGACGGACCAAAGAAATGAGGCTGTAAGAATGAGGATACGGGGATCTTTGTCAAATTTGTGTGAGGATGTAGGGCTGGAAGAAGATCTCACAATCACAACCGATACCATTCGCGCGACACTTAAAAGGTCACACAACACTGCTCCTGGTCCAGATGGTGTTCGGTATGATGACATAGGGGATTTAGCTGATGACGACTTGACAACACTGGCCAATGAGTTTAATGCCAGTATTCGGAGTGGCCAGATTAAGGAGGAGTGGCTACACAGCTACTTACTACCGCTACCGAAGCCAAACAAGGACCATTCTCAGATCAGTGCCTACAGAATCATCACAATGCAGAATACTGCGGGCAAGCTGCTGGAGAAAATAGTTGCCCGTGTCTTCACGTGTCGCCTTGAACAGAAACGCGTATTCCCATCCACACTCGGAGGTTATAGATATAACAAAGAGACATGGCTCAATGCGGCAGTATTTGCCTATGACGTCTTCGAAGGCTTCCACAGACGAGAGGAGACATGTGCTGCTGCTATAGATCTGGAGGATGCATACAACAGGGTACCATTTGAATATCTCATGCATATGCTTCTCAAACTGGCGGTGAACCCCTTCCTCATAAGATGGATCGCCGCGGCACTGTTTCAGAGGAAGGTGATACTCAGATGTGGAAGTTGGTCTTCCGAGCCAACATCCATTTGTCCTGGGCTCCCACAAGGCTCACCATTGTCACCAGTTCTATTTAATGTGTACACAATAACGATCATGGCCCAACAGCTGGATGGGAGGGGAAGAACTATGACTTTTGCTGATGATATTCTGGTATATCGACAGGGAAGAGACAGACGGGGAATCGCCTCCACAATGCAAGACGAACTCGATCGCATTTCTTCCTGGTGTGGGGTTTCAGGTGCCTTGGTTAATCCTAATAAAGCATCAGTTTCATGGTTCTCCCTTAACAATCATATCGTTAATACGACCACACCGGTAGTACGAATGGGAGCTGATGAGGTGACCAGGGACAAGTTGATGACATACCTCGGAGTTAAGTTTGATCGCAGCCTGTGTTTTCGGGACGACGTTGACCATGTGATAACAAAATCCCGCAAAGGATTAGCCGCCTTGAAGGTCATGGCAGCTGCCAACATCGAGCAGAGGCTACTTACTCTTCTGTTCCAGGGATTAGTCCTCGCACCAATCGAGTATGCCCTGGCCATTCTATCTATCTATCTTTCGTTCGCCTGAAGCATTGTCTATATCTGCAATGTCGTTTCCTGTATAAATGTTACTGTCTTTTGTAATTCTTGCAGTGGCCCATATAGTTTTGTCTGTAGTGTTGTATCTATGGGCCAATGGATTTTCCTCAGTCTACTATATTCAGTGCAGTCTTGAAGTATGTGTTCAGCAGTCTGGGGCGCCTGTCCACATGTACAAGTAGTTGAGGTGCCGATCTTGAATTTTGTATACATGTGACTATGGAGTCGATTGTGTCCTGTTCTGAGACGTATAATGATAACTTGTTCATATCTATTCATATTATAAAAGGCATCCTGATTTGGGGCTTGTGGTCCTCTGATTGATTTGATTATCTGTTTCTTATGATGGTATGTAACAGGTGTATCTAGTTGTGTGCCTGTTGAACCTTCCTTTGCCAACTGATCTGCTTTCTCATTTCCTGGTATTCCACAGTGAGATGGGATCCACTGCAGGGCAACCCTGTGGTGCTTGCAGAGTTCAGTCAATAAGGTCTGCAAATGTGGTAATTTTCTGGATTGTAGTGCCTGGAGTACTGATCTTGCATCTGTCAAAAACACTACAGGCTGCGGGCTAAGATTAATGTTCAGCAGTTTTTCTATTGCTAACTTTATTGCTTGTATTTCTGCATCATAATTGTGACAATATTTCCCTGTTGCTATTTTATTCATATCCCTAGTGTTATTTGGGTATTCTATATATGCACCTGCTCCCCCATTTTTTACTGCATTCTGTGCTGATCCATCTGTATACACACGAATCCATAGGTCTTGTGGGTATTCTTCATCCAGGAAACTGAGAGTTATTGTTTTTCGCTGTAGACTATTCTGTTCCTCTTTATCAACTATTCCTTTCACTTCTGTCCGTATTTGAACTGATAATCCAGATTCCTCTGTCCAGGGAGTCTGTTCTGGTATGGGCAGTAGGGGGTTAACAGCTCTTGGCATGTCTGGTGTTTGTCTACTAATACGCTTGGCTTGGTGGATAAAACTGCTTCTCTTAAGTCGTCCCAATGCAAGATTTTGGAATCGGTCCTTCATTGGATGTCTCGGCATGCAAGCAAATTTTTCTGCCTGTATCAGCACCTTTGTGTCCCTCCGTTCTCTCAGTGCTGGTATCCTCCACAATTTCTCCATCTCTAATATTGGTGTTGATTTCATTGCTCCTGTGATGACCCTAAGTGCCTGGTTTTGTACTTTATCCAGTTCTTGAAGTGTGGTGTTTGATGCTGAACACCATGCAGATGATCCATATTCTAAATGTGGGCGTATACTCTGTTGGTAAACTTTACTGAGTATTTTCCCACTCGCACCCCACGTAGTTCCACACAGCTTTCTTAGAATAGCCAATTTTCTCCTTGCTTTTTGGGTTGCCTTATTTATCTGCTGTTTCCAAGATAGTTTGTTATCAAATGTAACTCCGAGATACGTAGCCTGTATGTCTTCTTTCACAGGCTCATTGTTTATATAGATGGCTCCTGCTTTTTGTTTTGGGGAAAGAGTGAAAAGTGTAGTACTGCATTTGTCTGTATTGATGCTGATACACCATCTATTTGTCCATGAATTCAGTGCATTCATAGCTCTTTGTAACAATTTGGAGGCCACTGTTGCATACTCCTCTGTGCACCACATTACCAAGTCATCTGCATACATTGCCACTTTGATACCATGTGGCAGTTCAGTAGCTAGATCCCGCAAAGGATTAGCCGCCTTGAAGGTCATGTCAGCTGCCAACATCGAGCAGAGGCTACTTACTCTTCTGTTCCAGGGATTAGTCCTCGCACCAATCGAGTATGCCCTGGCCATTCTTACTGTCAGTACGACTCAAATTGATAGGCTGGAGAAAATACAAAATGAAGCCATGCGCATTATCCTGGGATGTACGAGGGACACTCCCTGTGTGGCAATGAGGTATCTTCTTGACTTTCCAACCATGGATGACAGAATCAAGATCTGGAGAGCACGAGCATACCTGAAGATTAGTACAGATACAGAGCATCCATTGCACCACGTGCTCAACACAGAGAAAGGTACCAGGCTAAAAAGAGGCAAATCATGGGTGGGCCGAGCAGAAGATGTCATCAAACAGGTCTGTGGGCTTACCAATATCAGCGTTGGTGAGGAGTGGATACCGGTGCCTACGTCATTCAAGGGGACTTTCTCATGTATTGTCACACTCGACAGGAAAAGTAGGGAACAGAACCCAGTCGTGGTTAATGCTGAGGTCAACGGTCTCATCTGCGATAACACCGATGAGAAAGATGCAGTCATCTATACAGACGGATCTGTAAGACGACACGAAAAAAAGTGCATGGGCATTTACAGCACGTTCGGCAGGCAGAATAGCCAAGGAAGACAGTGGTGCATACGTCATGACCACGAGTAGCATGACAATGGAGGTTATGGCAGTGACCAAGGCATTCAAATGGTTAGAGTCACAAGACTACATCCACGCATGTATACTGAGTGATTCGATGAGCATGATAAAAAAAGTGGAGGCGGGCTTTGTACGCATGCAATGGGTAGAGTCGTTGCAGAAATCCAAAATACGTAAGGTCACCTTTGTCTATGTCCCTGGACATGCGGGAGTACGGGGAAATGAGAGAGCGGACAGGTTGGCTAGCTGCGCTGTCGTTGAGGACGGGCAACCGATGGATCGGGCGGACGTCATCAATGCACTCCGAGATGTGGGAAGAGCACAGGACTTCGACAAACACAGATCAACGTCGCTTCTTCGGATGATGGAAATGGGAGTTAAGATGGGCACGGCCAGAAATGAGAAACTTGGTGGCCGTGTAAGAAGACTTATCAACCAACATAGAACTGGAGTCGTCAGTCGCTGGACACTGAGGGAATTGCTGAGGAGGGGATCTGAGCACCTATGGACATGTTCGGAGTGCAATGATGATGACCCGCAAATAACTCAATAACTCAATAACTCTACTGCCCACAATCTTTTTTTTTTAAAAACTAATCGTGATAATTGCACGCAGAGAAAACAAATCTCATGGTTTATCTCCTGGATGAATACCTTGTGATCTCATTCATGCAAGGCTACAATAAGAGGAGTTACATAGAGACGGAAAAGAGAGGAGGTTGAACATTAACCAATTGGTTAAGCATACAGTTTGACAGTCTCCGAGGTAGGAGACTAATCAATACGTTACAACTTACAGATAGACAGTCTCCGAGGTAGGAGACTAATCAATAAGTTACAACTTACAGTTTGACAGTCTCCGAGGTAGGAGACTAATCTATAAGTTACAACTTACAGATAGACAGTCTCCGAGGTAGGAGACTAATCAATAAGTTACAACTTACAGATAGACAGTCTCCGAGGTAGAAGACTAATCAATAAGTTACAACTTACAGATAGACAGTCTCCGAGGTAGAAGACTAATCAATAAGTTACAACTTACAGATAGACAGTCTCCGAGGTAGAAGACTAATCAATAAGTTACAACTTACAGATAGACAGTCTCCGAGGTAGAGACTAATCAAAGTACAACTTACAGATAGACAGTACTAATCAATAAGTTACAACTTACAGATAGACAGTCTCCGAGGTAGAAGACTAATCAATAAGTTACAACTTACAGATAGCCAGTCTCCGAGATAGAAGACTAATCAATAAGTTACAACTTACAGATAGACAGTCTCCGAGATAGAAGACTAATCAATAAGTTACAACTTACAGATAGACAGTCTCCGAGGAAGACTAATCAATAAGTTACAACTTACAGATAGACAGTCTCCGAGGTAGAAGACTAATCAATAAGTTACAACTTACAGATAGACAGTCTCCGAGGTAGAAGACTAATCAATAAGTTACAACTTACAGTTTGACAGTCTCCGAGGTAGAAGACTAATCAATAAGTTATAACTTACAGTTTGACAGTCTCCGAGGTAGGAGACTAATCAATAAGTTACAACTTACAGATAGACAGTCTCCGAAGTAGAAGACTAATCAATAAGTTATAACTTACAGATAGACAGTCTCCGAGGTAGGAGATTAATCAATAAGTTATAACTTACAGATAGACAGTCTCCGAGGTAGAAGACTAATCAATAAGTTACAACTTACAGATAGACAGTCTCCGAGGTAGAAGACTAATCAATAAGTTACAACTTACAGATAGACAGTCTCCGAGGTAGAAGACTAATCAATAAGTTACAACTTACAGATAGCCAGTCTCCGAGATAGAAGACTAATCAATAAGTTACAACTTACAGATAGACAGTCTCCGAGATAGAAGACTAATCAATAAGTTACAACTTACAGATAGACAGTCTCCGAGATAGAAGACTAATCAATAAGTTACAACTTACAGATAGACAGTCTCCGAGGTAGAAGACTAATCAATAAGTTACAACTTACAGATAGACAGTCTCCGAGATAGAAGACTAATAAATAAGTTACAACTTACATAGATCGACAATCTCCGTACAGTCCTGCAGTAGGAAAACAGAACAAAATCGAAAATGACAATTTATTGCAGGCATCCCAACACATACATTTATCATAACATGAATGAGAGAAGAGAGTTTAGAGACATGCACAATGGAGAATAGTTTGGAACGCTTACCACCACACCGGAGACCTCTGCCGTAATCATTAGCATCACCGGCATCATCATCTTCGTTATCATAAATTTACTTCTTCTTCACCACCATCCTCATGATCATCATTGCCACCTCCACAATCATCATCATTATCATTATCCTCATCATCACTATAACCATCAACATCTTCCTCTTCGAACGCATCACCATTCCCATCTACACCATAATAATCACCATTCCCCTCATGATCATCATTCACCATTCCCCTCTACACCATAATAATCACCATTCCCCTCTACACCATAATAATCACCATTCCCCTCTACACCATAATAATCACCATTCCCCTCTACACCATAATAATCACCATTCCCCTCTACACCATAATAATCACCATTCCCCTCTACACCATAATAATCACCATTCCCCTCTACACCATAATAATCACCATTCCCCTCTACACCATAATAATCACCATTCCCCTCTACACCATAATAATTACCTTTCTCCTCATCATTATCATCATCTTTTTCTATGACACATTTGATTGCACAGTTAATAATGAACAGTTCTATTTCGATGTTGTGGGACCGGGTGTGACCTTCTCTGTGTTAATCAGTTGTTTGGAGCACTGTCTCCAGCCGCAGCTTGAGTTTACTTATTCCTCAATCATATCCTCATGTTTGACTTGTGTGGGATGGTTATGTTCACAATTGAAACTGGGAGAGTCGACGCGTTCCGAGACTGAACGTGAATGTTCGTGCTCGTCAGAGGAGGGGAGAGATACAAGTGCCACAGTATGTGAACATAACAAATAAATAAACCCTCGAGGAAACAAGAAACTAAAGCCCTCAATAGGGGACACGAGGGGTTAAGGAGGAGCTATCAAGAACAAGAGAAAAATTTAGATAGAGCGAACAATAAAAACTATATTAAACTAAAATTGGTTTTAAGCACAGTACAGATAGAAGAGCTGGAAAAAAAATAAAACTCAGAATTGGAATATATAAACCTACATGAGCATGCTAAATCAATGAACAAGGAACACATCAAAACGTTCAGCATTAGCCAGATAAAATACGAGCAACTGTTGTAAGGAAAAATAGCAAACATATTGATCGGCACACGTAGAGCAGTGAGCTAAATAAATATATGGCTAAATATATGTCATAAAATACACGAACTCATTACAGATGTGTTGGGGAAACATGGAAAACACCACTACTCCAAAACTTTAAGAAGCCATGAGACAATTAATAAAGAAAAACAACAAATATGCACACAGCAGGGCGATTACTTTAAAGAAATGATAAAAGACAAGAAGTGTGTGTATTAGTCAATGTGACAACCAGGACCATGACCCCGTTTAGGGAAGATTGCCAGTGTCACCCGCTACTCATGTCTTAAGATGCGATTAAGGAGATTGGTTTCAAGTCATCATCTGTGGTCTCGCTAGTGTGTGACGAGAGTTCTGAGGAACGTGCCAAGGAGGAGATATGAACACCGTGTGGTAGGACGATCATCTGTCCGCTAAACTAAAAACGTGTGGTAGGACGATCATCTGTTCGCTAAACTAAAAACGTGTGGTAGGA
>JAVIAB010000117.1:44676512-44706512 GCA_032433765.1 Megaustenia siamemsis | reverse complement strand
TACAAATATTACTAGAGAATACAATAAACAAGTAAATCTTGAAATATATTTGTAATTCATTAACATTTTGATTGTGCAATACATCGCGTAGTCCAAATGGTTGAAATACCGGACCAAATGCCTCACTTCCGGCAATGTCCACTGAGCGATGGCTAAACAAACAAAAGAGATATTTATCTTGCACTGTCCACGATCGATAGCTCAAAAGAATGTCAATCACTGAATAAAAGGAGGAGGTTGCTGTTGAGTGTGAACGAGTGTTTCCGGGTTGTGTCATTATCAACACGACTCGCGAAGAGCAAACACGTGGAAGCACGCGCTGTGAATGTGTGATGGCTGTAGTGACGACGTCACATACGGACAGGAGTGTCAGATTCAAAGTAAAATCCGTGACCTTGGTATGGCAAGGTGAAGGTCAATGTGCAGGTAGGGGTGGTTCATGGTAGGGGGGGGGGGGGGTGCGGAAAGAGGTTGATCAATCCGGCTTAGCCAATAAAAAACAAAGAGTGAAAGCAAAACTTTACACGGGAATGTCGTTTGGGAGGATGAATACGAATAGTGTAACGGCGAAGATATCGCATCACGACACTATAGCAGTTAGCTCAGTTTCCCTTCTCAGCCTGACCAGGTAAAATAGCAATCCACCAGGCAAATGTCAACAAATACACCAGCAATACAACAAGGACGACATTGAGACAGCAGTCACTGACGTGGCAGCACGCGCAAACACTCAGTACAATAGACAGACAAGAGATGGTGACATGAGCGTCAGGTATGAGACAAGAGACTGTGACATGAGCGTTAAGTGTGAGACAAGAGTCTGTGATATGAACTTCAAAAATGAGACAAGAGACTGTGACGTGAGCGTCAAGTGTGAGACAAGAGAATGTGACATGAGTCTCAAGTATGAGGCAAGAGACTCTGACATGAGCCTCAAGTATGAGGCAAGAGACTCTGACAAGTGCGTCAGGTGTGAGACAAGAGACTCTGACATGAGCGTCAAGTGTGAGACAAGAGACTCTGACATGAGCGTCAGGTGTGAGACAAGAGACTGTGACATGAGCGTCAGGTGTGAGACAAGAGACACTGACGTGAGCGTCAGGTGTGAGACAAGAGACTGTGACATGAGCGTCAGGTGTGAGACAAGAGACTGTGACATGTGCTTCAAGTGTGAGACAAGAGACTGTGACAACAGTGTCAGGTGTGAGACAAGAGACTGTGACATGAGCGTCAGGTGTGAGACAAGAGACTGTGACATGAGCGCCAGGTGTGAGACAAGAGACTGTGACATGTGCTTCAAGTGTGAGACAAGAGACTGTGACAACAGTGTCAGGTGTGAGACAAGAGACTGTGACATGTGCGTCAGGTGTGAGGCAAGAGACTGTGACATGAGCGTCAGGTGTGAGACAAGAGACGATGACATGAGCGGCAGGTGTGAGACAAGAGACTTGTGACATGAGCGTCAGGTGTGAGACAAGAGACTGTGACATGTGCGTCAGGTGTGAGGCAAGAGACTGTGACATGAGCGTCAGGTGTGAGACAAGAGACGATGACATGAGCGGCAGGTGTGTGACAAGAGACTTGTGACATGAGCGGCAGGTGTGAGACAAGAGACTGTGACATGAGCGGCAGGTGTGAGACAAGAGACTTGTGACATGAGCGGCAGGTGTGAGACAAGAGACTTGTGACATGAGCGGCAGGTGTGAGACAAGAGACGTGTGACATGAGCGGCAGGTGTGAAACAAGAGACTGTGACATGAGCGTCAGGTGTGAGACAAGAGACTGTGACATGTGCGTCAGGTGTGAGACAAGAGACTGTGACATGAGCGTCAGGTGTGAGACAAGAGACTGTGACATGTGCGTCAGGTGTGAGACAAGAGTCTGTGACATGAGCGTCAGGTGTGAGACAAGAGACTTGTGGCATGAGCGTCAGGTGTGAGACAAGAGACTGTGACATGTGCGTCAGGTGTGAGACAAGAGACTGTGACATGAGCTTCAGGTGTGAGACAAGAGACTTGTGACATGAGCGTCAGGTGTGAGACAAGAGACTTGTGACATGAGCGTCAGGTGTGAGACAAGAGACTGAGACATGAGCGTCAGGTGTGAGACAAGAGACTGTGACATGAGCTTCAGGTGTGAGACAAGAGACTTGTGACATGAGCGTCAGGTGTGTGACAAGAGACTTGTGGCATGTCCGTCAGGTGTGAGACAAGAGACTGTGACATGAGCGTCAAGAGTGAGACAAGAGACTGTGACGTGAGCGTCAAGTGTGAGACAAGATACTGTGGCGTGAGCGTCAAGTGTGAGACAAGAGACTGTGACGTGAGCGTCAAGTGTAATGTGACGTGAGCGTCAAGAGTGAGACAAGAGACTGTGACATGAGCGTCAAGCGTGAGACAGGAGACTGTGACATGAGCGTCAAGTGTGAGACAGGAGACTGTGACATGAGCGTCAAGTGTGAGACAGGAGACTGTGACGTGAGCGTCAAGTGTGAGACAAGAGACTGTGGCGTGAGCGTCAAGAGTGAGACAAGAGACTGTGACGTGAGCGTCAAGAGTGAGACAAGAGACTGTGGCGTGAGCGTCGAGAGTGAGACAAGAGGCTGTGGCGTGAGCTTCAAGAGTGAGACAAGTGGCTGTGGCGTGAGCGTCAAGAGTGAGACAAGAGGCTGTGGCGTGAGCGTCAAGAGTGAGACAAGAGACTGTGGCGTGAGCGTCAAGAGTGAGACAAGAGACTGTGGCGTGAGCGTCAAGAGTGAGACAAGTTGCTGTGGTGTGAGCGTCAAGTGTGAGACAAGAGACTGTGACGTGAGTATCAAGAGTGAGACAAGAGACTGTGACATGAGCGTCAGGTGTGAGACAAGAGACTGTGGCGTGAGCGTCAAGAGTGAGACAAGAGACTGTGGGGTGAGTGTCAAGAGTGAGACAAGAGGCTGTGGCGTGAGCGTCAAGAGTGAGACAAGAGGCTGTGGCGTGAGCGTCAAGAGTGAGACAAGAGACTGTGGCGTGAGCGTCAAGAGTGAGACAAGAGACTGTGTGGCTGAGCGTCAAGTGCGATGTGACGTGAGCGTCAAGAGTGAGACAAGAGACCGTGACGTGAGCGTCAAGAGTGAGACAATAGGCTGTGGCGAGAGCGTCAAGAGTGAGACAAGAGACCGTGACGTGAGCGTCAAGAGTGAGACAATAGGCTGTGGCGAGAGCGTCAAGAGTGAGACAAGAGACTGTGACGTGAGCGTCAAGTGTGATGTGACATGAGCGTCAAGAGTGAGACAAGAGACCGTGACGTGAGCGTCAAGAGTGAGACAATAGGCTGTGGCGAGAGCGTCAAGAGTGAGACAAGAGACCGTGACGTGAGCGTCAAGAGTGAGACAATAGGCTGTGGCGAGAGCGTCAAGAGTGAGACAAGAGACTGTGACGTGAGCGTCAAGTGTGATGTGACATGAGCGTCAAGAGTGAGACAAGAGGCTGTGGCGAGAGCGTCAAGAGTGAGACAAGAGACGGTGACGTGAGCGTCAAGAGTGAGACAAGAGGCTGTGGCGTGAGCGTCAAGTGTGATGTGACGTGAGCGTCAAGAGTGCGACAAGAGACTGTGACCTGAGCGTCAAGAGTGAGACAAGAGGCTGTGGCTTGAGCGTCAAGTGTGATATGGCGTGAGCGTCAAGAGTGAGACAAGAGGCTGTGGCTTGAGCGTCAAGAGTGAGACAAGAGGCTGTGACGTGATCGTTAAGTGTGATGTGACATGAGCGTCAAGAGTGAGACAAGAGGCTGTGGCGAGAGCGTCAAGAGTGAGACAAGAGGCTGTGGCTTGAGCGTCAAGTGTGATGTGGCGTGAGCGTCAAGAGTGAGACAAGAGGCTGTGGCTTGAGCGTCAAGTGTGATGTGGCGTGACGGTCAAGAGTGAGACAAGAGGCTATGGCTTGAGCGTCAAGTGTGATGTGGCGTGACGGTCAAGAGTGAGACAAGAGGCTGTGGCTTGAGCGTCAAGTGTGATGTGACGTGAGCGTCAAGAGTGAGACAAGAGACTGTGACCTGAGCGTCAAGAGTGAGACAAGAGGCTGTGGCTTGAGCGTCAAGTGTGATGTGGCGTGAGCGTCAAGAGTGAGACAAGAGGCTGTGGCGTGAGCGTCAAGTGTGAGACAAGATACTGTGACGTGATCGTTAAGTCACAGTCCTATTCCGATTCACTTGTAGATAAAGTATCAGTGCACTTTTTGCAATATTTGTTAATTGCCGATAATTTACGTCCATTAACTATGGGTTGGCAAGTTCGTTCAGGATTTTCTTAAAGAACCTGAAATGCACATTTTCAACAGTCGGGCTAGCCCATTATGGTCTGTAAAACTCATAATTTGTAACCAAGCGAGGATTAACATATATTTCTATATCTCGAAAATGAAAAAAAAAATCATAATTACCTGACAGGAGGGACAAAATTTTAACATTGGGTTGGCGATGTATAAATGTACATATGTATAAATATAAATATGTATTTTCAACAATGTTTGCTTCACCAATGCTGTGATAAGACATTTGTAAGCAACGGCAAACATTTGTGAAACAGCTGCAGCTGCAGCGCACAACAAACATTTGAGCCATCTCAGCCAAGACAAAATGTGCCTTCCTATTTCTCTCGGTCATTACACGGTTGCTCCACATTAAATGGCAAAGTGGCTTTAAAAGTAAGTAGCAGAGAAGGTGACTCTTATCGCTGGACAGAAATCTTTGACTCCCGCAAGGCACGCACCTCCAGGATAACCAGACCAAAATATCGATCCATCGATTTCTGGGAAAATTCGCAGGAAATCGATAACAAAGATAGCAAATTGTTAACAGTAACTGAGGTAGCTAAGGTTTGCAGACCTGGATTTTATTTTCTTTTAAATGGAACTCGCTGATATCGGCCATTACGTTACCCAGAATCCTTCAAAGAGTCTATTGATGTTGACGGAAGGAAGGGCAGCTAAGAATGGGTAGGAAGGAGGGATGCAACGTTTAGCGAGCAGATTTATTCTTTCAAATGCCCGCATGTAGCCGACAATCTCGCGTATTGTGTTTGAAAGCAGTTAACGCAAGTTAGTCAACTGTAGAACGTTCACAGTTCATTCGTCGCTTCCTGGCTTGCTCTTATCGAGGAGTGTCCACAGTGATACAATGACATATCTCGTCCACCTCGCAGACACCGCCCATTGTCACGTGATATAGTTGCCCAATCACTAAGAGATTGTCTCTTCATCTTGCTCTTGGCCAGCCACTAGCTCTGTACACATTTTCTCTGATATTGTCTCTTCATCTTGCTCTTGACCAGCCAATAGCTCTGTACACATTTTCTCGGTCTGATATTGTCTCTTCATCTTGCTCTTGGCCAGCCAATAGCCCTGTACACATTTTCTCTGATATTGTCTCTTCATCTTGCTCTTGGCCAGCCACTAGCTCTGTACACATTTTCTCTGTCTGATATTGTCTCTTCATCTTGCTCTTGGCCAGCCACTAGCTCTGTACACATTTTCTCTGTATGATAATGACTATTCATCTTGCTCTTGGCCAGCCACTAGCTCTGTGCACATTTTCTCTGTCTAATATCGTCTCTTCATCTTGTTCTTGGCCAGCCACAAGCTCTGTACATATTTTCTCTGATATTGTCTCTTCATCTTGCTCTTGGCCAGCCACTAGCTCTGTACACATTTTCTCTGATATTGTCTCTTCATCTTGTTCTTGGCCAGCCACTAGCTCTGTACACATTTTCTCTGATATTGTCTCTTCATCTTGTTCTTGGCCAGCCACTAGCTCTGTACACATTTTCTCTGATATTGTCTCTTCATCTTGTTCTTGGCCAGCCACTAGCTCTGTACACATTTTCTCTGATATTGTCTCTTCATCTTGCTCTTGGCCAGCCACTAGCTCTGTACACATTTTCTCTGATATTGTCTCTTCATCTTGCTCTTGGCCAGCCACTAGCTCTGTACACATTTTCTCTGTCTGATATTGTCTCTTCATCTTGCTCTTGGCCAGCCACTAGCTCTGTACACATTTTCTCTGTATGATAATGACTATTCATCTTGCTCTTGGCCAGCCACTAGCTCTGTACACATTTTCTCTGTCTAATATCGTCTCTTCATCTTGTTCTTGGCCAGCCACTAGCTCTGTACACATTTTCTCTGATATTGTCTCTTCATCTTGCTCTTGGCCAGCCACTAGCTCTGTACACATTTTCTCTGATATTGTCTCTTCATCTTGTTCTTGGCCAGCCACTAGCTCTGTACACATTTTCTCTGATATTGTCTCTTCATCTTGTTCTTGGCCAGCCACTAGCTCTGTACACATTTTCTCTGATATTGTCTCTTCATCTTGTTCTTGGCCAGCCACTAGCTCTGTACACATTTTCTCTGATATTGTCTCTTCATCTTGCTCTTGGCCAGCCACTACCTCTGTACACATTTTCTCTGTCTAATATCGTCTCTTCATCTTGCTCTTGGCCAGCCACTAGCTCTGTACACATTTTCTCTGATATTGTCTCTTCATCTTGCTCTTGGCCAGCCACTAGCTCTGTACACATTTTCTCTGTCTGATATTGTCTCTTCATCTTGCTCTTGGCCAGCCACTAGCTCTGTACACATTTTCTCTGTCTGATATTGTCTCTTCATCTTGCTCTTGGCCAGCCACTAGCTCTGTACACATTTTCTCTGTCTGATATTGTCTCTTCATCTTGCTCTTGGCCAGCCACTAGCTCTGTACACATTTTCTCTGTATGATAATGACTATTCATCTTGCTCTTGGCCAGCCACTAGCTCTGTACACATTTTCTCTGTCTAATATCGTCTCTTCATCTTGTTCTTGGCCAGCCACTAGCTCTGTACACATTTTCTCTGATATTGTCTCTTCATCTTGCTCTTGGCCAGCCACTAGCTCTGTACACATTTTCTCTGATATTGTCTCTTCAACTTGTTCTTGGCCAGCCACTAGCTCTGTACACATTTTCTCTGATATTGTCTCTTCATCTTGTTCTTGGCCAGCCACTAGCTCTGTACACATTTTCTCTGATATTGTCTCTTCATCTTGCTCTTGGCCAGCCACTACCTCTGTACACATTTTCTCTGATATTGTCTCTTCATCTTGCTCTTGGCCAGCCACTAGCTCTGTACATATTTTCTCTGATATTGTCTCTTCATCTTGCTCTTGGCCAGCCACTAGCTCTGTACACATTTTCTCTGTCTGATATTGTCTCTTCATCTTGCTCTTGGCCAGCCACTAGCTCTGTACACATTTTCTCTGTCTGATATTGTCTCTTCATCTTGCTCTTGGCCAGCCACTAGCTCTGTACACATTTTCTCTGTATGATAATGACTATTCATCTTGCTCTTGGCCAGCCACTAGCTCTGTACACATTTTCTCTGTCTAATATCGTCTCTTCATCTTGTTCTTGGCCAGCCACTAGCTCTGTACACATTTTCTCTGATATTGTCTCTTCATCTTGTTCTTGGCCAGCCACTAGCTCTGTACACATTTTCTCTGATATTGTCTCTTCATCTTGTTCTTGGCCAGCCACTAGCTCTGTACACATTTTCTCTGATATTGTCTCTTCATCTTGTTCTTGGCCAGCCACTAGCTCTGTACACATTTTCTCTGATATTGTCTCTTCATCTTGTTCTTGGCCAGCCACTAGCTCTGTACACATTTTCTCTGATATTGTCTCTTCATCTTGCTCTTGGCCAGCCACTAGCTCTGTACACATTTTCTCTAATATTGTCGCTTCATCTTGCTCTTGGCCAGCCACTAGCTCTGTACACATTTTCTCTGATATTGTCTCTTCATCTTGCTCTTGGCCAGCCACTAGCTCTGTACACATTTTCTCTGTCTGATATTGTCTCTTCATCTTGCTCTTGATCCCGTGTGTTACCGGGGCCTCATTATGAGGGAGGTAAAGAATAGTGACACTGTGACCTTCCAGGCATGTCGTAAGAGGCGACTAAGGAGGTTGATCGATGGCTTGACAAGCTGTCATTGTAAAAAGTATTGTTATGGAAACAGAGCCATAGATTTTAGAAGCAGTGATCTCTGCAATATGTGCCACTTTGGCACGCAAGGTTTCTGTTTTTGAGATTGTAGTTCTGCCCTATGTGCCGTCTTCGGCTCGAAAGGACAATAGAATAGAATAGAATAGAATCTTGCTCTTGGCCAGCCACTAGCTCTGTACACATTTTCTCTGTCTGATATTGTCTCTTCATCTTGCTCTTGGCCAGCCACTAGCTCTGTACACATTTTCTCTGTTTAAGTCTACACAACTTGTTGTCTTCACTCTACATCGAATTGTGCTCACATCCACTCTCCAGTACCACCACCACCACCACCACCACCACCACCACCACCACCACCGCCACTTCGCTCGCCTCCGTTGTGTGCACCGCTGCCACACGCTAGCGATAGCACTGAAGATAGTTTCAGTTCAGAATTACGAACTCCGTGGCACAGATGAAGACTTTGCAAATGGAGAGAAGGTCTATTTTGGTCTTTGAACAATTATTGTTTTGCGCAGGCGGCCATATTGGTCTACTCGTTTTGATTTGTCAATGTTTTTAACGTGCTCAGAGTGTGTTTTTGCTTTATTCAAGAGGACTAGACATCAAATCTCACTGAACATAGGGCTAGACATCGAATTTCACTGACCAGAGAGGGCTAGACATCGAATCTCACTGACCAGAGAGGGCTAGACATCGAATCTCACTGACCAGAGAGGGCTAAACATCCAATCTCACTGACTAGAGAGGGCTAGACATCGAATATCACTGACCAGTGAGGGCTAGACATCGAATATCACTGACCAGTGAGGGCTAGACATCGAATATCACTGACCAAAGAGGGCTAGACATCGAATATCACTGACCAGTGAGGGCTAGACATCGAATATTACTGACCAGTGAGGGCTAGACATCGAATATCACTGACCAGTGAGGGCTAGACATCGAATATCACTGACCAGTGAGGGCTAGACATCGAATATCACTGACCAGTGAGGGCTAGACATCGAATATCACTGACCAGTGAGGGCTAGACATCGAATATAACTGACCAGTGAGGACTAAACATCGAATATCACTGACCAGTGAGGGTTAAACATCGAATATCACTGACCAGTGAGGGTTAAACATCGAATATCACTGACCAGTGAGGGCTAAACATCGAATATAACTGACCAGTGAGGGCTAAACATCGAATATAACTGACCAGTGAGGGCTAAACATCGAATATCACTGACCAGTGAGGGTTAAACATCGAATATCACTGACCAGTGAGGGCTAGACATCGAATTTAACTGACCAGTGAGGGTTAAACATCGAATTTAACTGACCAGTGAGGGCTAGACATCGAATATCACTGACCAGTGAGGGCTAGACATCGAATATCACTGACCAGTGAGGGCTAGACATCGAATATCACTGACCAGTGAGGGCTAGACATCGAATATAACTGACCAGTGAGGACTAAACATCGAATATCACTGACCAGTGAGGGTTAAACATCGAATATCACTGACCAGTGAGGGTTAAACATCGAATATCACTGACCAGTGAGGGCTAAACATCGAATATAACTGACCAGTGAGGGCTAAACATCGAATATAACTGACCAGTGAGGGCTAAACATCGAATATCACTGACCAGTGAGGGTTAAACATCGAATATCACTGACCAGTGAGGGCTAGACATCGAATTTAACTGACCAGTGAGGGTTAAACATCGAATTTAATTGACCAGTGAGGGCTAGACATCGAATATCACTGACCAGTGAGGGCTAGACATCGAATATCTCTGACCAGTGAGGGCTAGACATCGAATTTAACTGACCAGTGAGGGTTAAACATCGAATTTAACTGACCAGTGAGGGCTAGACATCGAATTTAACTGACCAGTGAGGGTTAAACATCGAATTTAACTGACCAGTGAGGGCTAGACATCGAATATCACTGACCAGTGAGGGCTAGACATCGAATATCACTGACCAGTGAGGGCTAGACATCGAATTTAACTGACCAGTGAGGGTTAAACATCGAATTTAACTGACCAGTGAGGGCTAGACATCGAATATAACTGACCAAAGAACAGGGAGTGGGTAAAATCGACAAAATCTATGGAATGGAGCCGAACAAATTCCCATCTGTTGTGGCGGGATTCGAACTCTGGACGTTTCGACTGACGTCTTATCCCTAGGTCACTCAGTTTGATTGAGATTGAGTCATACAAATTCATCCGAGGATGCACACCATTGTATCTGTTGCCTCTCTAGTTCCATGTTCTTCCAATTTCACTTCATACCCATTTTTCATGTTATGATCTCATTTGTGATTCCTGCACCATTTTATGTCACAGTTTCTCTTCAACTTCCAATCTCAAGCCCATTATTTGTCAGAGAAGGTCGTAAAACAAGAGAAAGCGACAGTTCTCTGTAAACTCGTCACTCTGTTCAGTTTGTATATGTACCATTGCTTATGTATCGGTAGTTTGTTGAATTTGGAAGGTCTTGTCAGAAAGAGGGGTCACTGGGACCAAGAATCAGTGCGTTATAATATTGTTGATATCATTACTACTCAAGATGATCGATAACTTCATCGGAATTAGTGCCTTATCTCTATCAAAGACCGGAACCAATGAATCTACAGCGTTTTGAACATGACATTAATAACAGGAAGGAAGGGAGGAAGGCAGGAATGAAGGAAGGAAGGAAGGAAGGAAGGAAGGAAGGAAGGAAAGAAGAAAGAAAGAAAGAAAGAAAGAAAGAAAGAAAGAAAGAAAGAAAGAAAGAAAGAAAGAAAGAAAAAGAAAGAAAGAAAGAAAGAAAGAAAGAAAGAAAGAAAGAAAGAAAGAAAAACGAGCCTTGTCACGTTCGAAGGGCGTAAGAAATATGACGTGTAAGTCATCGCACAGCTGCATATTTTTTTTTGATAAGTGGCCAGCTGTACGCCAGTACCGCATTCTTTACCCAGAAAAAAAAATGTCTGCGAACCCTTGAAGGCAGAATGAACCTAAAAAGCCATCGATCTGAATCAAAGCCGAGTAGCTCCGCCTCTCAGGGAAACTTATACAACTACTCTAACGCTGTTCCTGCCACATCAAGATGACACTGCCACTTTTCTGTATAATTCCTCTATAATGTTTAGAGGCTCTTTCTTTGTCCAAATTGAGGGTTCTTTGTTTTTAGACTCGTAAATTACTTTACCAAATCTGCAGTAACAGGGCAGAGTTTATTTTTCTTGACTGAAACATCATTGATAATTCATCAAGTTGGTTGTAGCGCTGAGGTTAATGTCTCACAACCAGAAGGTCAATCCACGCTCGATCGCTTCTCCTTGGTCTACAAGTAGGTCACATTTAGTTCCTCCGTGAAATGTTATCATTTGGCATCTTTTATTTAGACCGTATCTCTAATTAAAATGTGCGCAGAGGATACAACAAGCCTATGAGAGACCATTCTGCAAGCTGCCGTGAACAAGAGAAAGAATGTGAGTTACACAGATAATGATATTGGAAGATAACATCAAAGTATGGACAGTCATTTCCGAGTAGAGTCTGAAAGAATGTCAGAAGACAAAGAGAAATGGAGGCAGGTTGACGAATTCTATCAGTGGCGTCCTAACTACCCGCAAGAGATATAGTAGGTGAAAGAAGAAGAGGAAGAAGAAGAGTACATGCATGCTACCGCTTCAGACACATAAAGAGTAAAGACAGATATTTTTTTTGTTTAATCGAAAATTTGTACTGTACTTGTTCGTGGTACAGGAGGGCAGAAAAAAAAAATTACTGAAAGTTTAAATCTCTTATCTATTTAGTGCTCAGGGTTATATTTTAACTATGAACTAAGGGGATATAACTGCTGAGCTATGAACTAAAGGGATATAACTACTGAGCTATGAACTAAAGGGATATAACTACTGAGCTATGAACTAAAGGGATATAACTACTGAGCTATGAACTAAAGGGATATAACTAATGAGCTATGAACTAAAGGGATATAACTACTGAGCTATGAACTAAAGGGATATAACTAATGAGCTATGAACTAAAGGGATATAACTACTGAGCTATGAACTAAAGGGATATAACTACTGAGCTATGAACCAAAGGGGAAAAAAAACTGATGTACACAGAGATAACAAAAGACACACAATGAAGTCGAGTAGGTCGGGTGCTTAGAAGTGACCCTAAATCAATCATGAGTTGATATGCCGTAGATTCTAAAGAGATGCAGACATAGATAGAAACAGCAATAGTGTGAGCCAGACATCGGACACTGCATGAATAACGACCGGGGAATGCGAAAAGTGAAGGATGTTTGCTGTAGAGACGTACATGACCTCCTTCTTTGTGGTAAACGAAGGGAAGATAGAAGAGGCAATATTTAACATTAAAGGTACGAGACAAACACAAGAATTGAACGAAATAGTTCTAACCACCAATTTCATGATACAAAATCGAAGAGCGCTATTAGAAAACAAAATAACTAGGGTTTCAGCTTCGTTTATTTGCTTGCGTGGGCCAGCTCTCTAGCGGAGTCTCGTCGGGCTGAATTTTGCATGAACAACACTTTTTTCCTTATCTTTTTTCCACACCGGCAGCTTAGGTGTCCCTCGCCCTGCATGCAGATATTCTCCGAGTCCAGAGATAGCCTCATTTTGCAAGAGTTTTGACGTTTTCACTAAGCTATATTTTCCTATCAATTGTACCCTGGCAGCATTCGCCTACTCTTTTTCGATTTCTAGCTGCCAGTGGCTCTTCTTTAATGGTGAGCAGAGTTAGAGGATGAAGCAGGCGTGGAGCGATCATAAGAGAGTGGCGAGAAGCTGAATACCGAAGCTCTATGATGAGTTGACTAAATAGATGACTGCACATGGGACAACCTTCGACATGCGCATCTATAGAAGAACTAAGCGGATGGAATGAAAAGAAAACAAACGATGAAGTTTAAAAACAACTAAAAAGGAAAAGAGAACTACTAAACACAATTAGAACAAGAGAAATGAATTTTTTGGGGCATGCCAGACACAACAGCCTACTAAAAGTAATATTGGAAGGCAAAATACAAGGTAAAAGAGGCAGAGGCAGACCAAGACTAACATGGACGAGTAACATCAAAAGATGGACAAGTCAACCTATGGCAATCTGCACCATCAAAGCAAGAGACAGAGTGGAATGGCGCTCCATGGTAGCCAACCTTCGATGCGGAGACGGCACTCAGTGATGATGATGATGATGCACATGGCCTGTGTCTTGTGGCTATCTGAGAGGGCTGGACACTCACTAACTAAAGACTAAGGTAAAGCCACGAAGAAACACGTACCTCACCTCTAGAAGTTAATGAGTACAACGACGAGTGAGTAATTAGAAGACAAAACAACGACGACAAGTATTAGATGACATTATAAGGTAGAAGTAATTTAGCGCGCGGGCCAAAACGAACGAAGAGTAAGTAATTAAATGAAGAAGTAAGAAAGGGAGAATAATTAAATAATTAAATGACGAAGTAACAAAGAGAATAATTAAATAATTAAATGACGAAGTGCGTAATTAGAAGACAACTTAACAAAGAATAATTACTTTTACAAGACAAAACAACAAAGTGAGTAATTAGAAGACGAAATAAACGACAGTGGGCGAAAAGAAAGAAAAATAAGTGACAGTAATTAGTAGACAAACTAATGAAGATTGATTAATCAGAAGACAAAGTAATGAAAGAGTGAGTGTTTAAAAGACAAAAAAAAACTAAGAGTGTGTGGTGAGGGAGGGAGGAGGGGACTGGTTGTTCTGATGGCAACATGCCAGTCTCGAGAAAGATAGATTGAGTTCAAATTTCTGCTGCACCAGTTGGGATTTCTATTTGGGATTTCTCTCAGCGGCAACCGCCCCCGGTCTCAGCAGCAAGGCCTGGCTTCAAACGTCAATTACCCATCGACGGAAAAAATATGAGCACCTCCGAAGACGGAGTTATCTGCTTATGCAGTGAGGGACCCCTGTGCACACGGCTGTCAGGGAAAACGGAGTAACACGGAAAATTCAATTCCTTGTCTCTAGGGACTTTGCCAGAGGTGAAAGCAGGCGAATGTAAAAAGAATGTGTGGTTAGAAGACACAAACAATGAAGAGTCACTAGAAGACACAAACAATGAAGAGTCACTAGAAGACAAAACTATTAGAAGAGAAAAAAATAACAATGATTAAGTAATAAGAAGATAAAATAACGAAGTGGGTCATCATCGAGTGCCATCTCCGCATCGAAGGTTGGCTACCATGGAGCGCTATTCTGCTCTGTCTCTTGCTTTGATG
Source organism: Megaustenia siamemsis (assembly GCA_032433765.1). Classification (NCBI taxonomy): domain Eukaryota; kingdom Metazoa; phylum Mollusca; class Gastropoda; order Stylommatophora; family Ariophantidae; genus Megaustenia; species Megaustenia siamemsis. Next base: position 44,692,205 of record JAVIAB010000117.1, on the reverse strand, counting down.
GTGTAGGTTGTCATAGGCTGATTTGTTCATCTTTTGATGTTACTCGTCCATGTTAGTCTTGGTCAGCCTCTGCCTCTTTTAGCTTGTATTTTCCCCTCCACGATTACTTTTAGTAGGCTGTTGTGTCTTTTAACATGGCCCAAAAATCTCATTTGTCTTGTTTGAATTGTGTTTAGTAGTTCTCTTTTTATTTTTAAAACTTCATTATTTGTTTTCTTTTCCTTCCATCCAATTCTATCTATTCTTCTATATATCCACATTTCAATGGAAATGGGTAATAAGAAGATAAAATAACGAAATGGGTAATAAGAAGATAAAAAACGAAGTGGATAATAAGAAGATAAAATAACGAAGTGGATAATAAGAAGATAAAAAAACGAAGTGGATAATCATCATCAAGTACCGGGCCTGCTGGTGTAGGTGATCATGTCTCTCCACAACTTTTGATCTCGGCAGCTATTTATCATTTCTGTTGTTGACCTTCTGCCAAGCCATTCTCTTAAGCTGTCTGTTATTTTTTTCTCTTTGCTTCCCTCTATCTCTTTGTCCCTCAATTTTTCCAGTTGTTACAATATATTCAAGTTGTTCTATTCTCATTACATGGCCAAAAAATGATGATTGTTTCTTCCTAACATTGGAAATTAGCTCTCTTTTTGCTTTGACCTCTCTCAGAACATCTTCATTACTCTTCTTAGCTGTCCATGGTATTCTCAACATTCTTCTGTAAAACCATATTTCTACAGACTCCAGTGATTTTCTTGTCTGTTGTCCTATTGCCCATGACTAGCATCCATATGTTAAGACTGGCTCTACACAACATTTAAGAACTCTTTTTCTTGTTTCTATTGTCAAAAATGGATTGCATAGTATTTTCCTCATTTTTTGCAAAGCTGCTTTTGCCTGAGCCATTCTGCATCTCACATTTTTTGTACATCTTCCGTCTGAGGTTAACAAAGTTCCCAAATATTTAAATTTATTTACCTGTTTTAATATTGTTCCACTTGTCTTTATTTTGCACTGAGGTGATGTCTTTTTCTTTGTTGTTACCATTACCTCTGTCTTTTTGCTATTAAGGCTGAGTCCTTTATTTTTGCTTTCCTTCACTATAATGTCCAACATTTCTTGTAACTCATTTTCACTTTTAGCGATTAAGACTGTATCATCAGCATACCTTAGATTATTTATATTATGACCTCCAATTATTATTCCAGGCATGCCCCTTATGGATCTTAAAGTAATCTCACTATAAATATTAAACAAATCTGGTGACAGCACACAACCTTGTCTAACAACCTGTTTTATTTGTTGAAACATTTCCAATTGGTTTCCAGTTCTTATGGCCGCTGTATGTTGCCAGTACATGCTCTTTATTATTCTTAGATCCTTGCTGTCTACGTTTATGCTTTCTAAAATTTAGATTATTTCTTGGTGCTTTACTTTGTCAAATGCCTTGGTGTAATCTATGAAACATAGATATAGATCTGTTTTCACCTCTATGGCTCCTTCTACTAAAGATCTTATGATATAAATGGCATTGCTTGTTCCTTTATCTCTAACAAAACCACACTGTTCATCGCTAATGTCTGGACTGATTTTGTTTCGCACTCTTCGCATGATGATTCTTAGTAATATCTTAGTCATATGACTCATAAGGCTTATTGTGCGATGATCATCACATTCAATCGCACCCGATCACTTTGGTAGGGCTATGAATATTGCTTTGAGCATGTCGTCTGGTATATATCCGCTGTTGTACATATCATTCAATATTTTTGTTATTATTATTTCTATTCCAAAATCACCCATGGCTTCAATCTCTTCTTTAGTTATATTATCTGGTCCAGGCGCTTTGCCTGCTTTCATATTGCGCAAGGCATCTTCCACTTCTTCTCTGAGTATTTCTGGTCCTTCTCCATTATCCTTAATATTTACTTCCGCTCGTTCATCATTATAAAGATCCTTAATGTATTCTGGCCATCGTTCCCTTATGTTTTCTTGATCAATCAACAGTTCTCCTTTCTTTGCTCTTAAACATCCAGTTTTTTATTGCGTTTTTCTTCCTGTTAATTCCTCAATTTGTTTGTATATAGCTTTAGCATCTCCTTTTTGTTGCATTTCGATCTCTTTGCATCTCTCTTTTAGCCATGCTTCTTTTGCTTCATTGCACTTTACTACAATTTCTTTATTTAATCTCTTATACTCATCTTTATTTTCTTTTTTTCTTCTTCTTGTATCCATTAGCTGCAAAATATCATCTGTCATCCATTTCTTCCTTGAATTTGTCCTCACTGGTGGTATGAACTCTTTTGCTGTTTGTTGAATTGACTCTTTTAGCATTTCCCACTGTTCATCAATGCTTTGTATCTTCTCTATTGCATTGTACCGGTTCTCAATTGTGATTTTATATTTGTCTTGCAGCTTCTTGTCTGATTTTAGTAAATCTAAATTTAACTTGATGTTAACTGAGGCTCGTTTTGTTGTTTTTAATTTTACTCTAAGCTTTCCCACAACTGGTACACGATCACTATTGCAATCTGCCCTTGGTCTAGATTTCACACACACCAGACTGTTTCTAAATCTATTGCTTATCATTATATAATCAATTTGATTACGTGCGTTGTCCCCTGGGCTTTTCCATGTCCACAGACGTCTTGGATGTTGCTTAAACCAGGTGTTTCCTATCATCATGTTGTGTGTTCTTGCCCATTCAATAAGTTTTTGACCTCTTTTATTCCTCTTGTGAAGTGGGTAATAAGAAGATAAAATAACGAAGTGGGTAATAAGAAGATAAAATAACGAAGTAGGTAATAAGATGATAAAATAACGAAGTAGGTAATAAGAAGATAAAATAACGAAGTAGGTAATAAGAAGATAAAATAACGAAGTGGGTAATAAGATGATAAAATAACGAAGTGGGTAATAAGATGATAAAATAACGAAGTGGGTAATAAGATGATAAAATAACGAAGTGGGTAATAAGATGATAAAATAACGAAGTGGGTAATTATAAAAGAGAATAGCAAAGAGTGAGTAAGAGAATGTGAGTAATCTCCCAGCTAACAAGAGCGGGCAGTTCTGACAAGGTCATGTCAAACTGATCACTGGTCGATATCTGAACGTTTCATCAGCTCAGCCTTACATCCACGGCTTCATGATTACGTCATGACTGTTGTCCCAACGTTGGGTCGCATTTAATAGACAGAAAACTGAATCTCTCATTGAAGCTGAGCTTAAGTGCCGAAAACTCGACATTCATTAACGGTTTAACTCACTAATCTAGGAAGCATTTACCGTGCAATTATCTCTGCAACATTTATTGATGTTCTTAGTACGTTTAGAGTTAACGTATTTAGAAACGTTTATTTTACACACAATTCTCATCTACTCTTTTCCTCTGCCATAATCATTGTGGAGATTAAACTGAAAATTAAACCATTATGACCAACAGCCCTAACGGCATTGTTGCAAGAACGGAAATAAATGGATAAGAACTGGAAACAATTTAAAAAAAAAAAAAAAAAAAATATATATATATATATATATATATATATATATATTTATTTATTTATTTGTTATATCAATTGTCAGCGATGAAGACTCAAACCTGAAATATCGGCTAAAATAAGAAAAGCTACAACAGCCTGTGCAAGACTAAAATTATAATGAAAGATAAGAATATCCGTCCATGCTCTAAAGTCAGGCTCTTATTATATCAGTTTATCTATATTACGACACATGGAGCCTTACAGTCGAATTACATAATTAAATACAAATCTATTGATATGAAATGTTACGGTAAGGTTTTGTTGGACGTCTCGTATTTAGATTGTATCCAACAAGTTGGTAACATGATACAGCAAGCATTCGGAGTACACGAGGGCCTTCTATTGTGAAGAAAAGCTGAGAGTGAATTGACTGAGCCACGCATCTCGATCATCTGACTTGGCAAAGATCATTATGCAGGTTGCTGTGAAAGGAGAAGGAAGGAACGGTGGATATGGAGAGAGATTGGAAGATAACACCAAAGGAAGGGCAGGCCTCGACTTCGCAGAGTAAACAAAAAGAGTGACTGTAGATAGAGATCGTTCGTTCGTTCGCTTTCGTCAGCTTTGACCTCTGACGAAGTCCCACCCACTCAATTTTGTGGGACTGAATTTTGCGTGTAAAGTCTGTTTTATCCCATTACAGGATGCCCCTCGCCATGCAGGCAGATTTACTCCGACTTCAGAGGTACTAATTTTTAGGGAATTAGTAAAACCCAGGTGTCCTCGCCAGGGTACGAACCCCGGCTGTTGCCGTGGTAAGCCAACCGCCTATTGATTGCGCTAACCGGACACCCTAGATAGAGATCAACGGAGAAGGTTGACGAAGCATATCAGTGATGTCCCAACGAGGTTATAGGATGTCAGGGTTATAGGATGTCACAATTATAGGATGTCAGGGTTATAGGATGTCACAATTATAGGATGTCACGGTTATAGGATGTCAGAATTAAGGATGAGAAAGGGAGGGAGAAAGGGAGGGAGGAAGGAAGGAAGGAAGGAAGGAAGGAAGGAAGGAAGGAAGGAAGGAAGGAAGGAAGGAAGGCAGGGAGGGAGGAAGGGAGGGAGGAAGGAAAGAAGGAAGGAAGCAAGGAAGGAAGGAAGGAAGGAAGGAAGGAAGCAAGGAAGGAAGGAAGGAAGGGAGGGAGGAAGGAAGGAAGGAAGGAAGGAAGGGAGGGAGGAAGGAAAGAAGGAAGGAAGCAAGGAAGGAAGGAAGGAAGGAAGGGAGGGAGGAAGGAAAGAAGGAAGGAAGCAAGGAAGCAAGGAAGGAAGGAAGGAAAGAAGGGAGGGAGGGAGGAAGGAAGGAAGGAAGGAAGGAAGGAAGGAAGGAAGGAAGGAAGGGAGGGAGGAAGGAAGGAAGGGAGGGAGGGAGGGAAGGAAGGAAGGAAGGAAGGAAGGAAGGAAGGAAGGAAGGAAGGAAGGAAGGAAGGAAGGAAGGAAGGAAGGAAGGAAGGAAGGAAGGAAGGAAGGAAGGAAGGAAGGAAGGAAGGAAGGAAGGAAGGAAGGAAGGAAGGAAGGAAGGAAGGAAGGAAGGAAGGAAGGAAAGTCTATGGAAATTAACGTGGTTAGCCACAGCCTCTTGCCTGTAGCTATGTCAACCTATATCAAACGCGTGACTGGCCTTCATTCTGTTGTTAAGATAAACTATTTATTATCGGAAATGTCAATCTGTTTTCACCAACAAATGTTGCAAATATCACATACAAGTAACAATAGCACTGAGACAAAAATAAAAGTCTGTAACTGATGCAAACCGCCATTATATTTGGGCTATGAAACTAAGGGAGGAGGGGAGGGGTATCTGAAATATATTTTGACAGCACGAAAATTTGAGGTTATAAGAGATAGAGAGAAACAGACAGAAAACTAAACTTTAAGAGAACGATTCGGTAAGAAGCCACCAACAGAATTGATTTTAGTGGAAATATGAAGTTGTAAAAGATATAGTCTTTACCAGCAGACATAACATTCCATGATGATGATGATGGTGATGATGAAGATGCAGAAGATGATATGATGAGAAACTGCGATGTAACAGTATCATGCATGATCAGATTAAAAGATGTTGGTTACGTGGTAAAAATAAAGGAATGAAGAGCTAAGCAAGAGCCAGCTGTGACGCTCTCGCCCGTCAAGCATGGACATCTCACCAGTAATGAAACATTGATGGATGTCAGGCCGCACAATCATGCACGTAGCTCTGTGTTTTCTCACTGATTCCATGATCAGATCACCTATGTGTGTGTCCGTGGTGCAGTGATGATGATTGTAACATAACATGCGACAACACACCATAACATAACATGCGACAACATACCATAACATAACATGCGACAACACACCATAACATAACATGCGACAACACACCATAACATAACATGCGACAACACACCATAACATAACATGCGACAACACACCATAACATAACATGCGACAACACACCATAAAATAACATGCGACAACACACCATAACATAACATGCGATAGCACACCATATCATAACATAACATGCGACAGAACAGAACATCATAACATAACATGCGACAGCACACCATATCATAACATAACATGCGATAACACACCATATAATAACATAACATGCGACAACACACCATAACATAACATGCGATAACACACCATATCATTACATAACATGCGACAACACACTATCATAGCAAAACATGCGACAGCACACCATATCATAACATAACATGCGACAACACACAACATCATAACATAACATGCGACAACACACGATATCATAACATAATATATCCTATTATAATTGAAGAGTTAAAAAGCAGAACCTCGGATGAGAAAAAAAACAGGAAAATGAAGAAGAGACAAACCTCGAAATAGTGAAACGAATACTGACAAGAGAAGCCAAAACAGAGGTAGCAATTCTTTACTGAGATGGAGAAACTCTCCCAGATGATGGATTTATGGAAAGATTGTGGCGACTTAGTGTGACATCGATGCTTGAAGGATGTGGGAGAGGCTCAACGAAAGCTCATCCTTGTTGTTATTTCCTTGTAGATATCCACTATGTTCTCCATTATTGTTTGTCAATGAGGATTTAACATTCTCTCTACGATATTGCAAAATGACAGAGCACACGAACCCACCCCCTCAACGGTATTTCTGTATTCCTACAGTACCCCACTAATCCCCATCAGGCCAAATTTGTTGACAGAAGATAAGGAAACTTGTAACGAAATGCGACCTTTCCACGACAGATCAGTCTCTTCTTTCATCGAGAACGAAAAAGTGGAAACAAAATAACGGCCGGGATTCGTGCCGATAACCGCGCTTCTTAATCGCGGCCAGTAATAATCGATTATTAGGATATTGAAATGGACCGTGGAAGAAAGGGCGATACTGATCAATAGCAGTGACCGGAGGAAGGAAATGTTCTGGAAACAGGCTAAAGGTCACAACTTTACAGCAGCTTCGCATTTCTATTCATCTTGACATATCTTGATGTCTTTCCTCCTTTAAAGGTCACTTCCAGTTTAATGTCACGGTGGAAACACCTCCAGGTACATCACCAAGATAACTACATCCAGATTTCTGCTGAGTATCGCCCGTGTATGTCAGCCGCTTATGTCAGCCGTTTATTTCAGCCGCTTATTTCAGCCGCTTATTTCAGCCGCTTATTTCAGCCTCGTTACATGATTTATTTTTTTTTACTTATTGATCCTTGTTACATGATTCCTTCTTCGTTCAACTCATTTGTGCTGTGCGACCTCCTTCTCAACACTCTTTCTCGTTCCTTATATTCCTCAGTGTGCATGTTTCTCTCCATCTCACTCTCTGCTCACTATCTTCATCTGCTTCTTTCCTTCCTCATTTGCTTTTCAGCATCGATGGGAGGTATAATTTGCGGTCTTTTGCTCTTCTGTTCGATTCTGCTGCTGTTATGTTTCCTAGTGCTTCTAATATTCCAACCATCCATCTTTTTCGTGGTTGACTGTTAGGTCTGGTATTCTCACATATATTAAAACAGGTAAATGAGTTTAAATATTTGGGAACTTTGTTAACCTCAGACGGAAGATGTACAAAAAATGTGAGATGCAGAATGGCTCGTGCAAAATTAGTTTTCCAAAAAATGAGGAAGATACAATGCAATCCATTTTTGACAATAGAAACAAGAAAAAGAGTTCTTAAATATTATGTAGAGCCAGTCTAAACGTATGGGTGTGAATCATGGACAATAGGACAACAGACAAGAAAATCACTGGAGTCTGTAGAAATGTGGTTTTACAAAAGAATGTTGAGAATACCATGGACAGCTAAGAAGAGTAATGAAGATGTTCTGAGAGAGGTCAAAGCAAAAAGAGAACTAATTTCCAATATTAGGAAGAAACAATCATCATTTTTTTTTTTTGCCATGTAATGAGAAGGGAACAACTGGAATATGTTGCAACAACTGGGAAAATTGAGGGACGAAGAGATAGAGTGAAGCAAAGAGAAAAAATACCAGACAGCTAAAGAGAATGGCTTGGCAGAAGGTCAACAACAGAAATGATACATAAATGTCGAGATCGAAAGTTGTGGAGAGACATGATCACCTACGCCAGCAGGCCCGGTACTTGATGATGATGATGATGATTCTCAAAACGTTTGTTGAAGGCTCGTTGTGTTGTGTTTTGATCTTTCTGCCTTGTCACGTGGCCAAAACATTTTATCTGTTGTTTCTTTATATATTATACGGCGGGGGCTATTCCTAGCTTTTTTTCAGTTCTTCATTTCTGACCTTGTCTCTCATGCTGTTTCCTGTCATTCATCTAACACATATCATATCAAAAGAGGTTATTTTTCTTATTGTTCTTGCATCTAGGGTCCAGGTCTGGCATTGGTAGCATAGCTGTCTTGTTCCATATATCCCTCTCTGTGTAGTGTTTCACTCCCTGTCTTCCTATGTGTGTAGTATTTCTCTTCCTTTCTTTCTGTGTGTGTAGTATTTCTCTTCCTTTCTTTCTGTGTGTGCAGTATTTCTATCCCTGTCTTCCTCTGTGTATATGTTTCTATCCCTGTCTTCCTCTCTTAGTAGTGTTTCTCTCCCCATCTTCTTCTGTGTGTATGTTTCTATCCCTGTCTTCCTCTCTTAGTAGTGTTTCTCTCCCCGTCTTCCTCTGTGTGTATGTTTCTATCCCTGTCTTCCTCTGTGTGTATGTTTCTATCCCTGTCTTCCTCTGTGTGTATGTTTCTATCCCTGTCTACCTCTGTTAGTAGTGTTTCTATCCCTGTCTACCTCTGTATGTAGTGTTTCTATCCCTGTCTACCTCTGTTAGTAGTGTTTCTATCCCTGTCTTCCTCTCTGCTCTCGTTCTCTGTGTGTGTTTCGCTCAATGTCGCTCTCTTTCTGTCTGACCTGCCACACTTTTCCTGCTCTTAATTTCTGCGATCATCTCAAATGATAATGATATAATCGCAGTGATAACTTCCTGCCACAAAGGTCAACAGTAACTGTATCATTTGTTCTTGGACTTTGCATCATCTACATTCTCCATGGGCGTAGAGAGCTGGCCAGATAGGAAGTTCGGTTTCCATGTTTATTTTGGCCAGACTTTTGACTTAATTCCGCCGTTTCTTATTTGGAGACCGTCCAAACACTTAGCTAAACATTGATTATTTCTAAAACTGTATACGCTAATGCTAGGCTTTCGGTTGGCAAAAAAAGAAAAATAATAAAATTTGACGTTATTTTTTCTTCTTTGTGTGGAAAGCTCAAACTCTGGTCAAATGCCGCTTACCATAAATAAAACAGCACTTGCACAAAGGCAGTGTTTATCAAACGGGGTTCCATGAAAGGTCGTCATGCTACTTAGCAGGTGTAGGAGTTCCGAGTTATCTTCTTCATCCCCCTCCCTACAGTTGCCTTTCAGCGTCATTTGGAGATAATCTATGGTTCTTTGCTCCTCTGTTGGCATAATCTTCTGTATTTATATTTCCTAGTGTGTCCAGCCAAACAGATGAAATGTTATCGCCAGGTTTTGGACATCCCTGATCTTATCACGAATGAGGAAATCGCAAAAGGATACACAATGATATGGTGGGAAATTCATTCCTTTCATTTTTTTCATTCTACAGTTTTCCTTTCTATGGCTCTATGTTGCTTTTTATACATTTAATTTACACTTATCTATCACTGCTTTGACTAAACTGTAACCGCTCTACGTGTACCATCCTCATTTGTAGAAGCAGTGATTTCTTTTCTGCAGGTGCTCAACATTAGGTAGTACCGGCATCTTATTATTATTACAATTCCCATTTATTGACAGTAAAAATATGCTTCGTGGTTTTCGTGAATATCTTCCAGACAATGAATTGCCAGACATACAACTTCCTCTAAAGCACACTTTAGACACAACTGCAGTACCTTCCAGTGAATGTGAAAGGGGTCTATCTCAGATGAACCTTTAACTGCATATAGATCATCGTTACTTGTATGGACAACCTCTGCACTGATGTTCGTGAGGATAGTGGGTCTTCCTCTCACCAAATTCATCCCTAGCAAATATGTGTATTCATGGCTACTCCGAGACCATCATCCTACAGTTGATACCACAACCAAGAAGCGATTCAGGGACGACAAGGGTATATCAGAGGCTATTTTGAAAGTGTACAACATATAATAACAACATCATGGTCAGTACCGGTACCTTTTTTCAGGAAAAAAAAACGCTGCATAGAGGTAAGCCTGAGGGCTGAAAGGGAAATCCAGGAGAATCCCCAACTAGCGTGACGCAATCAGTATTGCGAGCTAGGGCGTTTGTAGGTAGAATGACGTCAGCCGCATGTAGCTGCTATAAATGAAAACATAACTCTTGAAATGACGTTTTGTGGATTTCCTATCAGCCCTCAGACTTACTTCTATAGATGGCGATGCTTTATCATATAACTTGTACAATTGGTGTGCATTGATAGTGAGAATAACATTCGCCGTGCAGAATACACAACAGTGATATTCATATTATGTATTGTGTGTGTGTGTGCGCGCGCACGCGTTCACCCTTCCCTATCCCTCACCCTTGGTAACGTTCGTATAGAGTTGAAACGTTTGTTTGTTTAACCTTATCTTATCCAGTAACACAGACACATCCTATTGTTCGTTATTTTGTGAAGAAAATGGTTTTATGACATCAATAGTTGGAAGTGAAAAACGTTCAAAGAATCTCAAAAACTAACACATGGGAAAGGGGAGGGAGAGGCAACTGTGAGCAAATCGTCTCTGCGCCACACCCGGTGGAACTAATCGATCAGGCATTTTGATAAGTATTGAGAGAAACTTCTACACATGTTCGTATAGACGAAATCCAGCAGTTACGCTGACGGTCAACCTAAGCTACAACGGGTTGCAGAGATCCATATTCGCCTTTCCCAGCCGGCACATTACGTACTTAGCATACATGACATTACGTACTTACCATACATGACATTACGTTCTTACCGTACATGACATTACGTACTTAGCATACATGACATTACATACTTACCATACATGACAATCTTTCAAACTCTATTCGTTTAATGACGTCATTTTGAAATCACAAATTCTAAGATTGTCAATTTATTGTTACAATGTGTTTCTCCCTTCCTTGTAGGCCAACTATTGAGTTCCAGTCCTGCAGCTGAAATCCGGTATTCCTCATCCTGAACTTCTGATCCTGCAGCTGAAATCCGGTATTCCTCATCCTGAACTTCTGATCCTGCAGCTGAAATCCGGTATTCCTCATCCTGAACTTCTGATCCTGCAGCTGAAATCCGGTATTCCTCATCCTGAACTTCTGATCCTGCAGCTGAAATCCTGTATTCCTCATCCTGAACTTCTGATCCTGCAGCTGAAATCCGGTATTCCTCATCCTGAACTTCTGATCCTGCAGCTGAAATCCGGTATTCCTCATCCTGAACTTCTGATCCTGCAGTCCCGATTCCATTGTTTGCATCCTCTACATCCACACAATATAATCCTAATCCGAAAGCTTTAATCCCAAGGACCACGTCCCACAGTTGTGATCCTGTTGACCAGATCTTAATCCTACAAAACCAGGTCAGTAGATTTATCCGTAAATCGGATCCGGGAGCATTGATTACGTAGATCTGATTTTGTAGTTCATTTATCATAGCTCTGGTCCTGTTGTAGATATACAGCAGCCCTGATTTCATAGCTCTGGTCCTGTTGTAGATATACAGCAGCCCTGATTTCATAGCTCTGGTCCTGTTGTAGATATACAGCAGCCCTGATTTCATAGCTCTGGTCCTGTTGTAGATATACAGCAGCCCTGATTTCGTAGCTCTGGTCCTGTTGTAGATATACAGCAGCCCTGATTTCGTAGCTCTGGTCCTGTTGTAGATATACAGCAGCCCTGATTTCGTAGCTCTGGTCCTGTTGTAGATATACAGCAGCCCTGATTTCGTAGCTCTGGTCCTGTTGTAGATATACAGCAGCCCTGATTTCATAGCTCTGGTCCTGTTGTAGATATACAGCAGCCCTGATTTCATAGCTCTGGTCCTGTTGTAGATATACAGCAGCCCTGATTTCATAGCTCTGGTCCTGTTGTAGATATACAGCAGCCCTGATTTCATAGCTCTGGTCCTGTTGTAGATATACAGCAGCCCTGATTTCATAGCTCTGGTCCTGTTGTAGATATACAGCAGCCCTGATTTCATAGCTCTGGTCCTGTTGTAGATATACAGCAGCCCTGATTTCATAGCCCTAGACCTAGAGTTGTTGTTCTGAAGCATCCATCAATAGATTGTATTCTGGTGCCTATTTAGTTTATATTGCTTGAAGTCTGCCTCCATAGTCGTGACCACCTGAGTCTGCAGCCACGAGACAGTAGACTTGATCGCGTCGCTTTAATGCATAGTTCACAGTCCCTACCCCATAGTTCACAGTTCCTACCCCATAGTTCACAGTCCCTACCCCATAGTTCACAGTCCCAACCCCATAGTTCAGCTCACACAGTCCCTACACCATAGTTTACAGTCCCTACCCCATAGTTCACAGTCCCTACCCCATAGTTCACAGTCCCTACCCCATAGTTCACAGTCCCTACCCCATAGTTCACAGTTCCTACCCCATAGTTCACAGTCCCTACCCAATAATTCACAGTCCCTACCCCATAGTTCAGCTCACACAGTCCCTACACCATAGTTCACAGTCCCTACCCCATAGTTCACAGTCCATACCCCATAGTTCAGCTCACACAGTCCCTACCCCATAGTTCACAGTCCATACCCCATAGTTCAGCTCACACAATCCTTACCCCATAGTTCAGCTCACACAGTCACTACCCCATAGTTCAGCTCACACAGTCACTACCCCATAGTTCAGCTCACACAGTCACTACCCCATAGTTCAGCTAACACAGTCACTACCCCATAGTTCAGCTAACACAGTCACTACCCATAGTTCAGCTCACACAGTCACTACCCCATAGTTCAGCTAACACAGTCACTACCCCATAGTTCAGCTAACACAGTCACTACCCCATAGTTCAGCTAACACAGTCACTACCCCATAGTTCAGCTCACACAGTCACTACCCCATAGTTCAGCTAACACAGTCACTACCCCATAGTTCAGCTCACACTGTCCCTACCCCATAGTTCAGCTCACACAGTCCCTACCCCATAGTTCAGCTCACACAGTCCCTACCCCATAGTTCAGCTCACACAGTCCCTGCCATGTAGTTCAGCTCACACAGTCCCTACCCCATAAGTCAGCTCACACAGTCCCTACCCCATAGATCAGCTCACACAGTCCCTACCCCATAGTCCAGCTCACACAGTCCCTGCCCTGTAGTTCAGCTCACACAGTCCCTGCCCTGTAGTTCAGCTCACACAGTCCCTGCCCTGTAGTTCAGCTCACATAGCCTTTATCCTTAAGCATTAGGTCAGATTTGAATGTTCGTTCATATCGGGAACAGGCCTGGCCAGACCGTCCAAAGGGAACAATCGAGCCCCCGGGGTCATGGTCAATGCTAGTAAAGGATGTTCGTGAAATGGGAAAGCAGTTTTAAATTGTCACGAAATCAATGGCTAGAGATTGTCTACCATTACAGGATGACCCGTGGACAGAACAATCTCTAGTCGGTTTGCCAGGCCATCAAGTTAAAAGTTTCTTGTGGGACATCAATTTGGGGGGGGGGGGGGAGTCGTTAGGAGTCGGGGAGATAGTCATAGAAAGAGAGGAATGAAAGAGAGGATAAACAGGAGTGAAGGATTCTACAGAGATGCCACCAGGATATCATGTGGACAAACACAGTGATTGCTAGATAAGATGCAAGTAAGAGCAGAGAATGTCAACAATATTGGAGGATAAAAACAAGCAGCTGCCATCTAAGGCAGGTAAACAACAACAACAACAATAACACTCTCAGTTTGCTGTAGCTACACCCCTCTTGTGTGTACGGGAGCAACAATCAAGTCACATTTTCGTGTATAATCAAAAAGTGGCGGTACAAAATCAACATAGAGATGAATAATCATCGTTACGATACGCAATTAACAAAAGAATGAAGTGTTTATGGTACAATAAGAACAAAAGAATGAAGTGTTTATGGTACAATAAGAACAAAAGAATGAAGTGTTTATGGTACAATAAGAACAAAAGAATGAAGTGTTTATGGTACAATAAGAACAAAAGAATGAAGTGTTTATGGTACAATAGGAACAAAAGAATGAAGTGTTTATGGTACAATAGGAACAAAAGAATGAAGTGTTTATGGTACAATAAGAACAAAAGAATGAAGTGTTTATGGTACAATAAGAACAAAAGTATTAAGTGTTTATGGTACAATAGGAACAAAAGAATGAAGTATTTACGGTACAATAAGAACAAAAGAATGAAATGTTTATGGTTTATAAATGAAAATCTTTGTCAGAAAAACCGCCTAGTTCAATATAGCGTCCACGGTACTCCAGAACCTGCCCCCCAACTCGCGAAACACTCACGACTCCAGCTCTGAATAATGAATTCTCGACACGCCTCGGGCAGAGTGTTAGACTAACGAATCCGTCAAAGACACGACAAATTCCAGTAGAATCTCAGGGGAAAGCCACATATAGCTGCGGTGTTAACCCACACACGACTAAACACCCACACACGACGACTAAACACCCACACACGACGACTAAACACAAAGACACACACAGGATGAACGAAAATGGTTTAACGACTGGGGCGATTCCAATACTTTTCAGCTTCCAGAAGTTGCCGGGAGTTGTCCCCCCAGTCACTGGAGGACTGGCTTTCATTATACTCGAGATGATTCTCAACTGGGAACCAGACGATCACATCTCGAGGACTGAACGAGGGAGGAACTGGCACTTGATTTACGTGTACGCGCGTGCGGGGAAAAAAATTATACAACTTGCGTCTCTGCGGGTGGGTGTATGTGTGTGTGGCTGTAGAAGTATGGATGAAAGTGTGTGATTTATGTATAGGCTGAAAAAATTCATCTGTTTTGAAAATCGAAGTTTTCAGTTGAAATCGGTGTCGTTCTCTAGGACTTTAGTCACATCAATAGGAAAAGATGCTTGTTTATGTGATGAGATACGTTGTGAAGGTGTTATAGTAATGTCGTTGTTAGTGAGCCTACTGTGTAGTCTAGTCCGCTATAAAACGTTGAGTGTTACACCTGGTGATGACAATTGTGTAAGAATAAACAATAGCCGAACCTGTATCTTTGGCAGTAGCTTTACAACGATAAGGAGAAGTGTGGCGGAAGTCAGCCTGGTGTATGTAGGTTAGACTGAATATTGGAAGGAGCTGTACTTAGCTTTCAAGACAGATTTTATAGGGAGGCGGACGTAGACACACAGGACATTCAGTGAGGACTGATTGGGATAGACTTCTAGAAGAGAGAGGGACTCAGACAAAACGCTTTGTGATTCCTTGCCATGCGCATCATGAACAGAATGAGAAGAGTGCATCGCTAGAGGGTGTATGAACGTAGGCGTGAGAACGTTAAAACAAATATTAACATCACGTGACAATAGTTGAGGCTGACAGAAGAGTGAGAGCTAGAACTTTGTGTATCCCCCTCGACACCCGATGGTATTTAAGTAGAAGTGAGGGGAAGAGCATGTATCTTGGTTACAACTGGCAAAATAAAAGGAAAGAGAGATCACGGACGACAAAG
>JAVIAB010000117.1:44644012-44669012 GCA_032433765.1 Megaustenia siamemsis | reverse complement strand
AGGGAAAGAGGAAACGGAAGATTAAGGAACACTTGGAGAAGAAATCTTGAGAAGAAACACATCGCAAAGATATATTACCCATGGACACGAATAGAGGAGACAACAAAGATATATTACCCATGGACACGAATAGAGGAGACAACAAAGATATATTACCCATGGACACGAATAGAGGAGACAACAAAGATATATTACCCATGGATACGGATAGAGGAGACAACAAAGATATATTACCCATGGATACGGATAGAGGAGACAACAAAGATATATTACCCATGGACACGAATAGAGGAGACAACAAAGATATATTACCCATGGACACGAATAGAGGAGACAACAAAGATATATTACCCATGGATACGGATAGAGGAGACAACAAAGATATATTACCCATGGACACGAATAGAGGAGACAACAAAGATATATTACCCATGGAGAAGGATAGAGGAGACAACAAAGATATATTACCCATGGACACGAATAGAGGAGACAACAAAGATATATTACCCATGGAGACAGATAGTGGAGACAACAAAGATATTTTACCCATGGACACGAATAGAGGAGACAGCAAAGATATATTACCCATGAGCACGAATAGAAGAGACACCAAAGATATATTACCCATGGGCACGAATAGAAGAGACACCAAAGATATATTACCCATGGACACGAATAGTGGAGACAACAAAGATATATTACCCATGGGCACGAACAGAGGAGACAACAAAGATATATTACCCATGGGCACGAATAGAGGAGACAACAAAGATACATGTATATTACCCATGGACACGAATAGAGGAGACAGCAAAGGACAAAAACGTTTGGAGACCTTTTGTTGGTGGCTTATATCCAAACTGAGGGCAAAATACAAAATAATAGAACAGAACAAAATACAGTACGGGCTATCCCTGAAATAGAGACAAGCCGATATCTAACCAATCACCTGACATTTGTGAAGCTATAAAGAGCATTGGAAACGAAGGCAATCTAGTCACAAAGGGGAAAAAAACCCGGGGAAATTTAGTTACGAAGGGAAAAACCCGGGCAATCTAGTCACAGGGGGAAAACCCAGGCAATCTAGTCACAAAGGGAAAACCCAGACAATCTAGTCACAAAGGGAAAACCCAGGCAATCTAGTCACAAAGGGAAAAACCAGGCAATCTAGTCACAAGGGGAAAAACCCCGGGCAATCTAGTCACAAGGGGAAAAACCCCGGGCAATCTAGTCACAAGAGGAAAAACGCCGGGCAATCTAGTCACAAGGGGAAAAACCCGGGCAATCTAGTCACAAGGGGAAAACCCCGGGCAATCTAGTCACAAGGGGAAAAACCCCGGGCAATCTAGTCACAAGGGGAAAAACTCCGCTGAGCAAGTGTTTGAACCTATTATCTTTCTAATGATAGGTTGAATGGGTGAGGGGGTGGTATTGAGAACAGATCCAGATGGGCCGTGGCTTCCTCCACCTGCTTCTGATTGGCCTGCATTCTCTCGAGCAATCACGCAAGCCTGCCCTGCCGAGCTTAATTCAATTACTGAATGACTGTCTGTCGCTAGCAATAATGACAGCAGGTTCTGTTATGTCTCACTGAATATTTCATACATGAACAGAGGGAGCAGGTGACTAATATTTCATACATGAACAGAGGGAGCAGGTGACTGATATTTCATACATGAACAAAGGGAGCAGGTGACTGGTATTTCATACATGAACAAAGGGAGCAGGTGACTGGTATTTCATACATGAACAGAGGGAGCAGATGACTGGTATTTCATACATGAACAGAGGGAGCAGATGACTGGTATTTCATACATGAACAGAGGGAGCAGATGACTGGTATTTCATACATGAACAGAGGGAGCAGATGACTGTATTTCATACATGAACAGAGGGAGCAGATGACTGGTATTTCATACATGAACAGAGGGAGCAGATGACTGGTATTTCATACATGAACAAAGGGAGCAGATGACTGGTATTTCATACATGAACAGAGGGAGCAGATGACTGGTATTTCATACATGAACAGAGGGAGCAGATGACTGGTATTTCATACATGAACAGAGGGAGCAGATGACTGGTATTTCATACATGAACAGAGGGAGCAGATGACTGGTATTTCATACATGAACAGAGGGAGCAGATGACTGGTATTTCATACATGAACAGAGGGAACAGATGACTGGTATTTCATACATGAACAAAGGGAGCAGGTGACTGGTATTTCATACATGAACAGAGGGAGCAGATGACTGGTATTTCATACATGAACAAAGGGAGCAGATGACTGGTATTTCATACATGAACAGAGGGAGCAGATGACTGGTATTTCATACATGAACAGAGGGAGCAGATGACTGGTATTTCATACATGAACAGAGGGAGCAGATGACTGGTATTTCATACATGAACAGAGGGAGCAGATGACTGGTATTTCATACATGAACAGAGGGAGTAGATGACTGTATTTCATACATGAACAGAGGGAGCAGATGACTGGTATTTCATACATGAACAGAGGGAGCAGATGACTGGTATTTCATACATGAACAAAGGGAGCAGATGACTGGTATTTCATACATGAACAGAGGGAGCAGATGACTGGTATTTCATACATGAACAGAGGTAGCAGGTGACGGTGGAGTTCAGTTCTGGGATTAAATTGTGTGTACTGTGTGGGGAACGTTTCATGTTGATTGTGTATATCATTTCTATATTAATGACGTTATTATACATTCTATGCGCCTCATTGATACGGCTGACGTTATTGATATCGCCATAGTTGGCGGCTCTGCGCAAGGAATTCTTATGACCTCATATCGATCTTAGAGAGACTCTACGGAGCATAAGATACTGATGGCAGGTAAATAAAAAGCGAACTGATTCCTTCACAAGTTACTTTCTGCTGTTAGCAGCTGATGGTACTGCCTGGAGTTGTGCTGCCCTGCAGATGTGGTGGACAACACATGAGTGCTAACACATCACTGCCTAGTGGCACGGTCAATGCCTAGCGGAGACAGCCGTAAAGAAACCCACGGATGGCAGGAGGAAGCCACCTTTGCAAGTACAACATCGCCACACCTTCAGAAAATCGATACCAGAAAGTTGTAGAAAAAAACTTGAAGACTCATTATCCACTATCCAACACTCTCATTCATTATCCAGTTATCCAAACATTTATCCATCCACCTCATGTACAAAATACAACTGAAATGCCAACCTATCCGTCCATCTAACAACCATCCATCCATCGGTCCAGCACGCGGGCACTGATCTATCTTCCAATAAATGGAGACACACATACATCACCCACTATGCAACCGCCTTTCTCATTATGTGAGAACCCGGTGTTTCAGCTTCATATACCTTATTGTCTTGTTCATTAATTTGCAGACCATAATCAGAAAGGGGTACATTTAACACAATGAACATTTTAACAGCATCCTCCCTGCCCTTCTCTGCCAATAAATATGTGAATTAGTCAGAGAGACAATATTTCTCGTTAAGTAAAATTGTATTTTAACTTGTCTTTGTCTGTGTTAAGACCGTGTTCACCAAATCAAGCGCAGCACAGAGGTCTCCAGCATCATTTTAGAAAGTTGGTTAATTATTGTTTACAAATGAAGATAGGGATTTTCATTTCACTTCTAAAAAATGGTCTTGTACAGTTGCATTTAGCCTGCACTGCTCGATTTCCAATTGCCAGGGGTTACTTTTAGCTGCTCAACTTGAACATTCGATCTCTTTTGATCATCTGCATCCCATAAGACTGGATAATCGATGTGACCGACCCCGAGATGAGTAAGTGACTGAGATAAAAGCTGAAAGGTCCAAACGTGGTAGGGGCCGTGTTAATTCTGGTTGTCAGGTGTGACCTTGACCTAACACCCCATTCGCCCAGGCAAACGATAGAGCAACCCAAGAGTCTATAAAACTCGCCAACACTTTCAGCAAAAAGTGTGAGCCCTTCGTAGACTGTACATCGAAATCACGTTTCCTGCAAATAAACAAAAGCATCACTTTGAGGATGCGACGACCACATCCTACTTACAATGAGCTTCTCTCGAAGATTCGTATCACTGTGATGCCTTCTAAACATAAAGAACTAATCGCAGCACCAGCATTGGAGTCCAAGCAAACAACTCAACCATAATCAATAAAACGATATCCCCTATAATAAAAAAAAGCGCGCATAAAATGTTCATGGAATTACAAACGAGTTTTATTGAACAAATTTCAAAAATCAACTTAAATAACACAGCGCCAGCGTGGATAGAGTAAAAAATGAACAAATACTTACGTGAATAAGATGATGCAATAGATAATCCACAGTGGCAAATCGCAGGAGATTTGTCCCAAATGACCATTCCCGTGTTTCAGCATTCGCAACAATCGAGTTCACACAATCCCAACGCGAGGACTATCGAGTAGGGAAAAAAAAACTTATTGGAGAAATTATCAGGAAATCGGAGCAAGATCTTCTACCTGAGGACTGTGTCTCTCACAAGACAGAAGCCGGTTAGTGGTAGAGCTCTCAGCTATCCGTAACGCATAATAAGGTTTCAATCCAGGACTCTCCAATCAGCGAAGGTTAATCCATTGAACCAGACCTCAACTGTGGGTCCTGTGTCCACACAACGTTGTAGAAGACATATGTGATCGTTTGTCCAGACACCGGTATGAACCCTCACCGCACGCACGCCCGAATGTTCTGTTATCTTTGTTTTCCTAACGGCGTGTTGTTCTCTCTGTTATTGCTGATATCACAATTGTTCACCCCCTACGGAGTCGACTCATCCCATCCCTAGTTCCGGCCGGCACTGGCTCGCGCGCACGCACTCACGCAGTCACCTCGCGCTGGGGCTGTAGGTGGCAACAGCCGCACCGACAAGGGAGACGCGTCACCCCCTACCACACCCACCCCTATTTTCCAAGTCTCCAAGAACGTGTGCACGAAGAAATTGCGATCTAAATGTTGCTAAAAATAGACGTGACCGCAGGTTGGATGTGGGCTGGCTTGGAAAGTTTCGGGGAGGGGTGGGAGAACATGGCTGCAGATGAACTCTGGGATCGTTCATCTGTTGTGGATACGATTTGAAATTTTCAGCTATATAATAAGTTTAAACGTGCGCAACTGTGACATCAGATGACACCTACACAAGAGAGGACACATTACAACCTGTGATTGCGGAGCACCCAGACAACCTCTAGACTGCTGCACTCTCTACACCCTAAAAACATAAACATGGCCAACAGAAACAAACCTGCATGACAAACTACAGGGAAGTGGCTGGGACCTCAAACAGCTTGTTCCTGACTCAGGCTGGGACCTCAAACAGCTTGTTCCTGACTCAGGCTGGGACCTCAAACAGCTTGTTCCTGACTCAGGCTGGTCTTAACGTCTAAATGCATAGCAGAAGCTGATCGCTGAAGAAACTGAAGACTTTTGCTAATATCAGGGCCGGATTTGGACTTCCGGTTAAAAACCAGAATAGTATAAACAAACTTGAGGTTCCCTCTATTAGAACAAGACAACTGCGATTCTTGTGCCATGTTAGAAGACACAACAGCTTACTGAAAGTAATCCTGGAGGGGAAAATACAAGGTAAAAGAGGCAGAGGCACACCAAGACTAACATGGACGAGTAACATCAAAAGATGGACAAATCAGCCTATGACAACCTGCACCATCAAAGCAAGAGACAGAGCAGAATGGCGTTCCATTGTAGCCAACCTTCGTTGCGGAGAGGGCACTCGATGATGATGATGATAAGCTTTTCCACAACTGGTACATGATCACTATTGTAATATCTGTCCCTGGTCTAGTGTTCACACACACACCAGACTGTTTGCTATCATTATGTAGCCTATTTGATTAAATGCGTTGTCTCCTGGGCTTTCCATGTCCACAGACGTCTTGGATGTTGCTTCCAGGTGTTTGAAAACCAGGTGTTTCCTATCATCATGTTGTGTGTTTTTGTCCAGTCAATAAGTTTGTCACCTCTTTAATTCCTCTCGCCTAAGCCGTAATGACCAACTACTTCCTCAGTTCTTTCCTTTCCTATTTTTGCATTGATATCCCCTAGAACTATGGTATTTTCATGTGGTTTGCATTGCCGAAGTGCCATATTAAGCTCGTGGTAAAATTTATCAACTATTTCCTCTAGACCGTCTGCTGTTGGTGCATAAACTTGTATGTGATTAATATCTATTGTCTTTCCATTTTCACTAAATTTTACTAAAAGGATTTCACTACAAGGACTCTATCAGATAATCAGAAGATTAGTAAAGATACAGAGCATCCATTGCACCACGTGCTCAAAACAGTGAAAGGTGCCAGGCAAATCATGGGTGGGCCGAACAGAAGATGTCATCAAATAGGTCTGTGGGTTTACCCATATCAGCGTTGGTGAGGAGTGGAAAACGGTGCCTACGTCATTCAAGGGGACTTTCTCGTGTATTGTCACACTCGACAGGAAAAGTAGGGAACAGAACCCGGTCGTGATTAATGCCGAGGTCAACGGTCTCATCTGCGATAACACCGATGAGAAAGATGCAGTCATCTATACAGACGGATCTGTAAGACGACACCAAAGAAGTGCATGGGCATTTAAAGCACGCTCGGCAGGCAGAATAGTCTACGAAGACAGTGGTGCATACGTCATGACCACGAGTAGCATGACAATGGAGGCGATGACAGTGACCAAGGCATTCAAATGGTTAGAGTCACAAGACTACACCCACGCATGTATACTGAGTGATTCGATGAGCATGATTAAAAAAGTGGAGGCGGGCTCTGTACGCATACAATGGGTAGAGTCGTTGTAGAAATCCAAAATACGTAAGGTCACCTTTGTCTATATCCCTGGACGTGCGGAAGTACGGGGAAATGAAAGAGCGGACAGGTTGGCTAGCTGCGCTGTCGTTGAGGACGGGAAACCAATGGATCGGGCGGACATCATCAATTTCCTCTGAGATGTGGGAAGAGCACAAGACTTCGACAAACACAGATCCACGTCACTTCTTCGGATGATGGAGATGGAGTTAAGATGGGCACAGCCAGAAATGAGACACTTAGTGGCCGTGTAAGAAGACTTATCAACCAACATAGAACTGGAGTCGTCAGTCGCTGGACACTGAGGGAATTGCTGAGGAGGGGATCTGAGCACCTACGGACATGTTCGGAGTGCAATGATGATGACCCGCAAATAACTCAATAACTCAATATCAGATAATGACCAAAAGCCTTTCACTGTTCTTGCTCTTTCTGCATCCAAGATGATACAAACTCCTCTTTGGTGTTCAGTACCTCCAGAACAGATTATTTTATGTTCATCAGAATACATCTCCCCTGATGCAGTGTATCTCATTGCACACAGTCCCAATAAATGTAAATCCATCCTTTTCATTTCCTGTTTGATGTTTTCCAGTTTACCCTTCTGCATGAGTATTCTCACATTCCAAGTGCCTATCTTTAGAGTTTGTTTTATCTTTATTTTCTAACAGTAGTTTGATGACGATCGGGTATCACTTATAGCACATGATGCCCCCTACCGAAAGAGAGGTATTTCTTTAAATTGATTATGTGAGGAAGTCTAGTGACAAACAACAATTCACAAATAGCAAAAAAAAGACTCAAGATGCAACAAAGCGTGTCAAATCATTGGACAGCTATCATCACTATTTTCAACAAGAAAATAACTCAAGAGGCAAAACGGGCACTGTAGAATACAATCTTCATCCCAACGTTGTGCTACCAATGCCAGTCCTGGACCCTAGATGCAAGAACAATAAGAAAAATAACCTATAATTAGATTAAATGTGTTAGACGTATGACAGGAAACAGTCTGAGAGATAAGATCAGAAATGAAGAACTGAGAAAAAAGCTAGGAATAGCCCCCGCCATAAAATATATAAATAAACAACAGATAAAATGGTTTTGCCACATTACAAGGCAGAGTGATCAAAACACAACACAACGAGCCTTCAATAAGCGTTGCGAGAATACCAGACCCAAGGGTCGACCACGAAAAAGATGGATCGATTATATATTAGAAGCACTAGGAAACATAACAGCAGCAGAAGGGAACAGAAGTGCAAAAGACCGCAAATTATATCTCCCCTCGACGCTGAAAGGCAAATGAGGAAGGAAAGAGGAAGAAAATCATGTGAGTTCTGATTGTATCAAGTTCACACATGATACAACAATTGTATGCAGGGTAAGAGAACAGGTTAAACAACTTTCATGTGCGTTACCTTCAATGAACATCAAATGGCAGGACAAAGTAACCAACTCTAATGTCTTACAAGGAGCCAAACTCCCACTCAACATGGCAACGCTTAGGAGTCGTAGACTAAGGTGGCTGGGTCATGTAAGAAGAATGACAAACAATCGTATCAATTAATATTGTATGGAGAACTAAATGACGGAAAGAGACCAATAGGCAGACCAGTGCTGAGATATCAGGATGTTTGCAGGGCTTCTTTGAGAGAAATCTCTATCAGTGAAAGAAACGAGGAAAATCTAGCTGCAGATTGTAGCACATAGAGTACAAAAATAACAAACGGCACAGCAACCTTCGAGGCAATGCTGATATCAAATCCAGAAGACAAAAGGAGCAGGAGAAAGGAGATGAAACACCACAAATACATCTTGTTCATTCTGCGGACAGATCTGTCTATCCAATATTGGTACATTCAGCTCCAAGAGATGCTGTTGAGAAAACCAGCATCCAGCATAAGACGCTAATATTTTACCAAACTAGTGACTTATCCTGATTGTCTGCTACCAAACGTATGTCAAGACGCCAAAAGCCATATACATAACATAAAGATTGACAAAATATGCGCGATTTGAAATGCTTGAGTATACGTGACGTATTCGTCAACAATAGAGTGTAGGTATGAGACATCAAAAGACTGGCACTCATGTACAACAGACAGGACTTGATGTGACCATCCAGGCTTACATTATAATATTGGTCTTTGCCGGTGTTGTGTCTTCACAAAGCTTGTCTTAACATACAATTGTTTTATGTTTAAATGAGCTTCATTTGTCAATGTTCGTAAACAAGAGCTACAAGTGTGAATCGTCAGACATGGAGAGTTATTGTTTCTGCCTCGTATAACTTCGGCCCGAAGTGAACTAACGAACTAACTAATTAACCAAATAACAATATTTAACGGAGCTGTGCTTGACTCACCTAAAGCGATAGAAAATGCTATGTATTTTAATGCACTGACTTTTAAATTTAAATTTATGTTTACAACATTGCGCCATGTCATCTGCGCGTGTTCCGACAATTGTACATGACTTACATGAAACAGATTGAAACTGTTAGGTGTACAAAGCACTTTATCAACTTCTCCACAACACTCATTGAAACATTCTCTTGATTGACTCATTGAAACATTCTCTTGATTGACTCATTGAAACATTCTCTTGATTGACTCATTGAAACATTCTCTTGATTGACTCATTGAAACATTCTCTTGATTGACTCATTGAAACATTCTCCTGATTGACTCATTGAAACATTCTCTTGATTGACTCATTGAAACATTCTCTTGATTGACTCATTGAAACATTCTCTTGATTGACTCATTGAAACATTCTCCAAGGAAAACAGCTCCAATCTTATTTCGATATTTTTTTTTACTAATGAGATAGATTACACGAACATCGTTTTGTGAACATTTCCCTGCATTTGAAAGGACATGTACTAACAATTCAATAATTATGCTTCCTTCCCACTAGCTAAGTTTCATGCTTCCATTGGAAATTGTGTTTCATTCTGTATTATGTAGAAACAAAAATGTTTCATGACACCAAGTTGTTGCAGTATAGGGTTGTGTACCGGCAGCAGATGATTTTTAACTTGAAATACCTTCTTAATTATAAGTTACATACCTTCCACTCCCAAAATCACGGTCCCTTATTCCAACCCATACCAATACAAAAAAGACAAAGTTACATCACCCTTTTGATCTCGCTAACTATTGAAAAAAAACTTTAGCCAGAACCAGTTTCTCATTATCAAAGAAGCTGACCTTCGCACTCTGATTTTCATTCCAAATACTTGTTCAACAATCTAAAGTTAGACTTCCGGGTGGATGGCCTTTAGAGGGTGCCATCACTAAAACCGTTGTTCGTTGTTTTGACAGCTTTTGACGTGTTTTTATTAAATCCTATTTGTTTGACTGAATTGGAGTTGGAAGTAACTGTGGGCACTCTCTTCACGGTGATGTCGTCTGAAATTGTCGCCCATGCATCCAACGTGGCTCGCTCTGGAATTCGACCTTGATAATGCAATAAACGACAAGGCCACATGGCTGCTTATCGGCCTGCTTTCACAGAGACTATCGTAGTCGCTTAAACCGTTCGTGTTGCTCTTGGCTTCAAATGTGTGTTTTCCTGGAAAGTAAAGAGAGCAAGAGACTGTGCATTCTCTTTTCGATGGAAGAAGTTTGGAATCGTCGGCTGTGCTGCTAATTAAGGTTGCACGGTAGTCGACTATGTCCACAGAATTTGGCAACGCGTTTTGAGTGACATGTGGTGTAGCGGATATAGGGAATCCTCGACTGTGACATGTAGTGTAGCGGATACAGGGAATCCTCGACTGTGACATGTGGTGTAGCGGATACAGGGAATCCTCGACTGTGACATGTGCTGTAGCAGATATAGGGAATCATCGACTGTGACATGTGGTGTAGCGGATATAGGGAATCATCGACTGTGACATGTGCTGTAGCAGATATAGGGAATCATCGACTGTGACATGTGGTGTAGCGGATATAGGGAATCATCGACTGTGACATGTGGTGTAGCGGATATAGGGAATCATCGACTGTGACATGTGGTGTAGCGGATATAGGGAATCCTCGACTGTGACATGTGGTGTAGCGGATACAGGGAATCATCGACAGTGACATGTGGTGTAGCGGATACAGGGAATCATCGACTGTGACATGTAGTGTAGCGGATACAGGGAATCATCGACAGTGACATGTGGTGTAGCGGATACAGGGAATCCTCGACTGTGACATGTAGTGTAGCGGATACAGGGAATCCTCGACTGTGACATGTGGTGTAGCGGATACAGGGAATCCTCGACTGTGACATGTGGTGTAGCGGATACAGGGAATCCTCGACTGTGACATGTGGTGTAGCGGATACAGGGAATCCTCGACTGTATTGACACTGATTCCATGAACATAACAGGTCAATGTTAGACAACAGATTGCCATTGTTAACGAAACTACTTGTTTCTAATTGGGTGTGTATAACGACACAAAGATTTGACTTTCTCTTGCAGCTTCAGCCATCGTCAATTGATGATGTTGTAGCTTTTCTTTCATGTTGTCTGGCCATCTGACTTTGGGCCTACCTTTGATTCTTCTCACTTCTCCTCTCTTAATATGCTTTGCATGGTTAGGAATCGCATGGTAATCTTTCTACATGGGCAAACCACATTTTCTTGTTGTTTTTGTATGTAGTTCAGGATTGGATCAATGTTCTCTCTTTCTTTTACGACATCATTTCCAGTTTTGTCTCTTTCCTTCGATATTAAAAATAGACATGATGTGTTTTCGCACTGTGATTCATCATCGTCTTCTTTAACAAAACATTAAGTGGTAAGCCCACGTCAGCATTGTGCCATGGTTCACGCTGTGACTATTAATAAGATGGCGGCAACTGTAATCTACAAGCCGAAAGCCCACCGACCAGGAAATAAACAGATCGCCGTAGAAGCCATGCCCAAGCGGGAGAGCGATATACCTGAGGATGTCACCATCACACCCATGGATACGACCCACTAACCAGACACCCAACTACGACCAGATGGACCCTAATGAAGCTGGCAACAGGGTTCATATGAAGAACGACTTTGATTTCTCGAAACTGCGAGAGTTGCACGTCCTCAAACACAAACAGATTCAGAACTCGACAGGTGGCAATCACACAATAAATTATGGCGAGTTGCATACCATTCAATCAAACACCTCCAACCTCGGAATGGCAATATTGTGTCCTGGGTTACATTCCTTCTCTATCAAACACCTCCAACCTCAGAATGGCAATATTGTGTCCTGGGTTACATTCCTTCTCTATCAAACACGTCCAACCTCAGAATGGCAATATTGTGTCCTGGGTTACATTCCTTCTCTATCAAACACATCCAACCTCAGAATGGCAATATTGTGTCCTGGGTTACATTCCTTCTCTATCAAACACCTCCAACCTCAGAATGGCAATATTGTGTCCTGGGTTACATTCCTTCTCTATCAAACACCTCCAACCTCAGAATGGCAATATTGTGTCCTGGGTTACATTCCCTCTCTATCAAACACCTCCAACCTCAGAATGGCAATATTGTGTCCTGGGTTACATTCCTTCTCTATCAAACACCTCCAACCCCGGAATGGCAATATTGTGTCCTGGGTTACATTCCTTCTCTATCAAACACCTCCAACCCCGGAATGGCAATATTGTGTCCTGGGTTACATTCCCTCTCTATCAAACACCTCCAACCTCGGAATTGCAATATTGTGTCCTGGGTTACATTACCTCTCTATCAAACACCTCCAACTTCAGAATGGCAATATTGTGTCCTGGGTTACATTCCCTCTCTATCAAACACCTCCAACTTCAGAATGGCAATATTGTGTCCTGGGTTACATTCCCTCTCTATCAAACACATCCAACTTCAGAATGGCAATATTGTGTCCTGGGTTACATTCCTTCTCTATCAAACACCTCCAACTTCAGAATGGCAATATTGTGTCATGGGTTACATTCCCTCTCTATCAAACACCTCCAACTTCAGAATGGCAATATTGTGTCATGGGTTACATTCCCTCTCTATCAAACACCTCCAACCTCAGAATGGCAATATTGTGTCCTGGGTTACATTCCCTCTCTATCAAATACCTCCAACTTTAGAATGGCAATATTGTGTCCTGGGTTACATTCCCTCTCTATCAAACACCTCCAACTTCAGAATGGCAATATTGTGTCCTGGGTTTCATTCCTTCTCTATCAAACACCTCCAACTTCAGAATGGCAATATTGTGTCCTGGGTTACATTCCTTCTCTATCAAACACCTCCAACTTCAGAATGGCAATATTGTGTCCTGGGTTACATTCCTTCTCTATCAAACACCTCCAACTTCAGAATGGCAATATTGTGTCCTGGGTTACATTCCCTCTCTATCAAACACCTCCAACTTCAGAATGGCAATATTGTGTCCTGGGTTACATTCCCTCTCTATCAAACACTTCCAACTTCAGAATACCAAATTTAAGTAGTGGGTAACATTTGTTTTCGATTGCCACTTTCTCGCTCAGGCATGATAGTTTGGTTCCAAAGTCATTGTGAGAAGGTGGGGAAAGATGAATTGTTGTTCTTATTTCTATATGCAAACAGTCAGCTATGAGTTGCTATTTTCAATTCAAATACTGCTGGTGTTTTGAACCCGAATTGATGTCATTGAAGTTTAGTATTTGACCATGGGAAGGGGGAAGAAAGCAGGAACCACTGCAATGTTGTTCTAAGAAAACACACATGACATGTGGCAACTCTCAATGTGGCAGATGACAGGGGAAACATAAATAAAAAAGGGTGAGCCAGACTTGAAGCTTCTTAAGCACAAGATAGCTACTGACCGCGAAAATGGAGGCTTGCTGTTGTGACCCCAGAAGGCGTGCTGGCTACTGATTGCTGAAGGGCGGGAACTCTAAATATCTGTTGGACGATTTTAGCACCACTTTCAGGACTGATAAATTAGGACAACTTTAGCACCACTTTCAGGACTGATCAATTAGGACAACTTTAGCACCACTTTCAGGACTGATCAATTAGGACGACTTTAGCACCACTTTCAGGACTGATCAATTAGGACGACTTTAGCACCACTTTCAAGACTGATCAATTAGGACAACTTTAGCACCACTTTCAGGACTGATCAATTAGGACAACTTTAGCACCACTTTCAGGACTGACCAATTAGGACAACTTTAGCACCACTTTCAGGACTGATCAATTAGGACGACTTTAGCACCACTTTCAGGACTGATCAATTAAGACAACTTTAGCACCACTTTCAGGACTGATCAATTAGGACAACTTTAGCACCACTTTCAGGACTGATCAATTAGGACAACTTTAGCACCACTTTCAGGAATGATCAATTAGGACGTCTTTAGCACCACTTTCAGGACTGATAAATTAGGACAACTTTAGCACCACTTTCAGGACTGACCAATTAGAACAACTTTAGCACCACTTTCAGGACTGATCAATTAGGACGTCTTTAGCACCACTTTCAGGACTGACCAATTAGGACAACTTTAGCACCACTTTCAGGACTGATCAATTAGGACAACTTTAGCACCACTTTCAGGAATGATCAATTAGGACGTCTTTAGCACCACTTTCAGGACTGATAAATTAGGACAACTTTAGCACCACTTTCAGGACTGACCAATTAGAACAACTTTAGCACCACTTTCAGGACTGATCAATTAGGACGTCTTTAGCACCACTTTCAGGACTGACCAATTAGGACAACTTTAGCACCACTTTCAGGACTGACCGATTAGGACAACTTTAGCACCACTTTCAGGACTGATAATTAGGACAACTTTAGCACCACTTTCAGGAATGATCAATTAGGACAACTTTAGCACCACTTTCAGGACTGACCGATTAGGACAACTTTAGCACCACTTTCAGGACTGATAAATTAGGACAACTTTAGCACCACTTTCAGGACTGATAAATTAGGACAACTTTAGCACCACTTTCAGGACTGATAAATTAGGACAACTTTAGCACCACTTTCAGGACTGACCAATTAAGCGATAATGTGGACTTTGCATTCTGGGATACAGTTCAGTTATCATCTAAATTATCAACTGTAAATTGTGTCTTTGTTAACACTGTAACAATTACTTCTTTATAGGCTTTTGTTAACATCGTATCAATTGCTTCTTTATAGGCATTTGCTAACACTGTAACAATTACTTCTTTGTAGGCCTTTGCTAACACTGTAACAATTACTTCTTTATAGGCCTTTGCTAACACTGTAACAATTACTTCTTTATAGGTCTTTGCTAATACTGTAACAATTACTTCTTTATAGGCCTTTGCTAACACTGTAACAATTACTTCTTTATAGGTCTTTGCTAATACTGTAACAATTACTTCTTTATAGACTTTTGCTAACACCATAACAATTACTTCTTTATAGGCCCTTGTTAACACTATAATAATTACTTCTTAATAGGCCCTTGTTAACACAGTAACAATTACTTCTTTACATGCCCTTTTTAACACTTTAACAACTACTTCTTTATAGACTTTTGCTAACACCATAACAATTACTTCTTTATAGGCCCTTATTAACACTATAATAATTACTTCTTTATAGGCCCTTGTTAACACTATAATAATTACTTCTTAATAGGCCCTTTTTAACACTTTAACAATCACTTCTTGGGGACTGATTGGTCTCAAGGTAAGACTCTCGTCTCGAGACAGAGAGGTTGTGAGTTCAAATCCCGGCTGCTCAAGTTGGAATTGTTATTTATGATTTCTTTGTGTGGCAACCACTCCTGGTCGCAGCAGTGAGGCCCGGCTTAAAACGTTAATTACTCATCGACGCAAATAAATATGAGTACCTCCGAAGACGGAGTTATCTGCATGTGCGGCGAGGGGCCCCTGTGCACACGACTGCCAGGGAGAAACGAATTAACACCCAAAATTCAGTTCCTAGTCTCTGAAAACTTCGCCAAATGTGAAAACTGGGGTACGCAAAAAAAAAAAAAATACTTCTTAAATTCAGCTACTTATAAATATTTTCTCATTAATTTTATCAAGAAATCTTTTAGTGCGCACTTGAACATCTGAATTTTAGAGTCAATTTACAATTTGTACAAGAAGTTCTTTTTAAATCGAAACATTAAAATGGGGTGTCTTGAAAGGCTAGTTGCAAGTGTACATTTGTTTGCAAGACCGAAATAAACAAAATGTTACAGAATAAACAAGGGAGCCGTGATAGTTCAATGGTTAGTGAATTGACTGAAAAAGAACAAGAGGTCCGGTTTTATCCTGATCGACGGTTTCCAGGTTCACCCAGCCTTTAATGGGTACTGGATTTGTTCTGGGAAAGTAAAGCGGCACGGGCGTATTACCGACCACATTACTCCAAAATTCATGTGCTGAAGGTCTATAAAATTGATGGTCACTAACACCATATTCCCTATACGCCACTTGGCGTGACGGGGGTACTTTACTTTACTTTTATGAAAGAAGAAACGAATTAATAAGATTTTTAAAAGTCGTCAAAAGATAAAACAAATGGTGGATTAGCAAAGACAGATACAAGCTGATGAATAAAACAACAAAAATAATGAAGTTTCGTTTAGTCTAATTGACAGATTATCTTCATTGAAGGAACGTCAACTCAGCAGTGCTCTGATCCACTAATCAGCGCCTTCCCCAATACTGACACACCCTAACGATGGCACTGAAGATGGCTTCAGTTCAGGTGCACGGATTCCGTATCATCGAGAAAGACCTAGACCCAAGCTTCTAGTCGCCCCATGTGAGACAAGTGATCGTGTCCCTATTTGTGTCTACCCTGACCGTCCTCATGGTCCCTGTTCTTATTGGTTATTGGTTATTGGTTATGGAAGGCCTCGGTCTCACAGCAAACGAATTAAAATCCATAATTGCTCAACCGCCCGTGCCAGTGGAATCATCCGAATTACTAACTCATCTCCCAAACAAAGAAAGGTAACTGTAGTCCCCATCGTAGCAGT
Source organism: Megaustenia siamemsis (assembly GCA_032433765.1). NCBI lineage: Eukaryota > Metazoa > Mollusca > Gastropoda > Stylommatophora > Ariophantidae > Megaustenia > Megaustenia siamemsis. The sequence goes on along the minus strand of JAVIAB010000117.1, from coordinate 44,652,185 downwards.
CTCAGCACACGCCAAAAGACATAAGGCGAAACCGCGCAGAAAGTGAACACAGCCAACTGTTCCCCGTCACACGATATCATTATTCATCGTAAACAAGCGGGATATCGAAGCAGGATGAAAACGGATGAGACACACAGCTCACGGTGTGCACAGAGCACTTAACTCAGTAGCTCCTGCAACAAGCCGGACTTGGAATATGAGGAAACTGCAAGAAGGAACACTTTTCAGACATAGCCTTCAATGGGTCCTGCCGCCTATCCACCATATACCATGGGAGTTTACGTCCTCCCGAAAATGATGATCGTCATAGCACTTTATGATGTTAGGCCATCATTGATGACTCCAATTCCAAACATATAGACACACAGTGGTGGTAAGTTATCATTTCCAATCCAACAGAAGCCACATGACCTGTAGTTAGTAAAAACACAATTGATGATGTTCTCCGCTCCCTTCTTGTAGCTGCCGCCACACGATTCTGATGTCTCATTAACTTGGACATCATTCAAGAACAATGTCAGATGAACATTCCTTAGATATGGCTTTGCTGATGAAGTGCTTGGTGCAACAGTTGTATCAATCATAGTGGAGGCTCCTGGTATGTGGTCATTAATATCACAGACGGCACATGATGTTGTTATATTCAGAATTTCTTTCAGCGGTGTAAATACGTGGCACACACATGGAGAGTGGTTTGTGGTCACAGTAATCCCATTAAAGGCAATTCTAGGGTAGTATGGCATAGCTGTTTCAGAACAGCACAATCCTGTGATGTTTTCTGTGTTCGCTATAAAACTGCTGCTGCTACCCAATCCTGACCAATTATAGATGTGGACATTATTCACTTGCAATGACAAAACTGCTTTGTTTACATCATAAACCTCTGGAAGCGAATCATTTATGGGACTAATAGTACAATTTATTCTTCCATCGGGGATATCTTCATTGAGTCCCCCAAAAAAAAAATTCTTTGGTTAAAAAGCACATATGCTTTTGAGTTAAACACAAAATGAGCCCACTTCATAGATTCAAAATGATCCCTGCCAATACCATCCGTTTGCACAAGTTAGGTCCTTAGCGACCAAGGTCACACGAAGCCATCAAATTAACGACTTTATCTACAGCGAAGGTTAACGAACTGTGAACAAACATTTATGTTCAAACCCCTGAATACATTTTCAAAAATCTGCCAACTCGCTGCAATAACATTTATCGTGGTATTCAAAATAAACATTGCTTAGTCCATAGCTCGAATATAAATAAGCTGCCATTTTGGTGCGTCCCATGACGTCATCCCTGTTCTTGTCTACCCTGACCGTCCTCATGGTCCCTGTTCTTGTCTACCCTGACCGTGCTCATGGTCCCTGTTCTTGTCTACCCTGACCGTGCTCATGGTCCCTGTTCTTGTCTACCCTGACCGTGCTCATGGTCCCTGTTCTTGTCTACCCTGACCGTGCTCATGGTCCCTGTTCTTGTCTACCCTGACCGTGCTCATGGTCCCTGTTCTTGTGTCCCCTGACCGTGCTCATGGTCCCTGTTCTTGTCTACCCTGACCGTCCTCATGGTCCCTGTTCTTGTCTACCCTGACCGTCCTCATGGTCCCTGTTCTTGTCTACCCTGACCGTGCTCATGGTCCCTGTTCTTGTCTACCCTGACCGTCCTCATGGTCCCTGTTCTTGTCTACCCTGACCGTGCTCATGGTCCCTGTTCTTGTCTACCCTGACCGTCCTCATGGTCCCTGTTCTTGTCTACCCTGACCGTCCTCATGGTCCCTGTTCTTGTCTACCCTGACCGTGCTCATGGTCCCTGTTCTTGTCTACCCTGACCGTCCTCATGGTCCCTGTTCTTGTCTACCCTGACCGTCCTCATGGTCCCTGTTCTTGTCTACCCTGACCGTGCTCATGGTCCCTGTTCTTGTCTACCCTGACCGTGCTCATGGTCCCTGTTCTTGTCTACCCTGACCGTCCTCATGGTCCCTGTTCTTGTCTACCCTGACCGTGCTCATGGTCCCTGTTCTTGTCTACCCTGACCGTCCTCATGGTCCCTGTTCTTGTCTACCCTGACCGTGCTCATGGTCCCTGTTCTTGTCTACCCTGACCGTCCTCATGGTCCCTGTTCTTGTCTACCCTGACCGTGCTCATGGCCCCAGTAGTAACACGGGGGAGATTAGAAAGAATCAGGTTTACTCAATTACTTCAGTTAGTAGAGCAGCGCTAGTGGCGCCACGGGTGAGATTAGAAAGAATCAGGTTTACTCAATTACTTCAGTTAGTAGAGCAGCGCTAGTGGCGCCACGGGTGAGATTAGAAAGAATCAGGTTTACTCAATTACTTCAGTTAGTAGAGCAGCGCTAGTGGCGCCACGGGTGAGATTAGAAAGAATCAGGTTTACTCAATTACTTCAGTTAGTAGAGCAGCGCTAGTGGCGCCACGGGTGAGATTAGAAAGAATCAGGTTTACTCAATTACTTCAGTTAGTAGAGCAGCGCTAGTGGCACCACGGGTGAGATTAGAAAGAATCAGGTTTACTCAATTACTCCAGTTAGTAGAGCAGCGCTAGTGGCGCCACGGGTGAAATTAGAAAGAATCAGGTTTACTCAATTACTTCAGTTAGTAGAGCAGCGCTAGTGGCGCCACGGGTGAGATTAGAAAGAATCAGGTTTACTCAATTACTTAATTTAGTAGAGCAGCGCTAGTGGCGCCACGGGTGAGATTAGAAAGAATCAGTTTTACTCAATTACTTCAGTTAGTAGAGCAGCGCTAGTGACGCCACGGGTGAGATTAGAAAGAATCAGGTTTACTCAATTACTTCAGTTAGTAGAGCAGCGCTAGTGGCGCCACGGGTGAGATTAGAAAGAATCGAGTTTACTCAATTAGTTCAGTTAGTAGTGCAGCGCTAGTGACGCCACGGGAGAGATTAGAAAGAATCAGGTTTACTCAATTACTTCAGTTAGTAGAGCAGCGCTAGTGGCGCCACGGGTGAGATTAGAAAGAATCGAGTTTACTCAATTAGTTCAGTTAGTAGTGCAGCGCTAACGGCGCCACGGGCGAGGCAAGAATAGCGCCCCTAACCTACTTCATGTTTTTTTTTCCCTTTTGAAATTGTGTTCCATTCCTCCCCTCCCCCCCCCACCCACTTTTTCTAAGAATTTTGCCTCCAGAGTAACCCCCCCCCCCCCCACTCTACATCACTGAAAACAGTACATTATGTTAATATTTCTGAATACGCACAAACACATTCAGATTACACACAAACATTCTGATTACACACAAACATTCTGATTACACCCAAACATTCTGATTACACAAAAATACATTCTGATTAACGTTTACTCTGAATAAAATCGACAGAAAATTAGACTTGTTCCGTTAATGATTAAACCCATACAGGAGAATGATTACACCCATACAGGAGAATGATTTCACCCATACAGGAGAATGATTACACCCATACAGGATAATAATTACACCCATACAGGAGAATGATTACACCCATACAGGATAATAATTTCACCCATACAGGAGAATGATTACACCCATACAGGATAATAATTTCACCCATACAGGAGAATGATTACACCCATACAGGATAATAATTACACCCATACAAGAGAATGATTACACCCATACACGAGAATGATTTCACCCATACAGGAGAATGATTACACCCATACAGGATAATAATTACACCCATACAAGAGAATGATTACACCCATACAAGAGAATGATTACACCCATACAAGAGAATGATTACACCCATACAAGAGAATGATTACAACCATACAAGAGAATGATTACACCCATACAAGAGAATGATTACACCCATACAAGAGAATGATTACACCCATACAAGAGAATGATTACACCCATACAAGAGAATGATTACACCCATACAAGAGAATGATTACACCCATACAAGAGAATGATTACACCCATACAAGAGAATGATTACACCCATACAAGAGAATGATTACACCCATACAAGAGAATGATTACACCCATACAAGAGAATGATTACAACCATACAAGAGAATGATTACACCCATACAAGAGAATGATTACACCCATACAAGAGAATGATTACAACCATACAAGAGAATGATCACCCTATGTTGACAAACAATCAGACTCACCTGTTTCTGCAGATTTGTCCACATCAAACGATCTCTCAAGAATAATGAGGAACAGACTGATGCCCTCCCAGTCCTGGTTTCAGGTGACACGACTTAATCGAAGATCAGATCCTCTACACTAGAACCAATAAAGGTCTTTGTAAATCTGCAAGTCATCAGAGGGGCTATTCTAAAACTGTGGCAGTTAAACAAAGTCACACAGCCACCGTAAATTGTGACAGTTATGTTCAGTAAAATATTCACCTCAAACTGTGACAGTTATATTCAGTAAAATAGTCACCTCAAACTGAGACAGTTGTCGTTATATAGGAACCACAACCTATGACAGGCTCAGTAATATAGCCACCACAAACTATGACAGTTATCGCTATATAGGAACCACAAACAATGACAGGTTCAGTAATATAGCCAGCACAAACTATGACAGTTGTCGTTATATAGTCACCACAAACTATGACAGTTGTCGTTATATAGTCACCACAAACTATGACAGGCTTAGTAATATAGCCACCACAAATTATGACAGTTGTCGTTATATAGTCACCACAAACTATGACAGGTCCAGTAATACAAGATTATTACAAATGATTGACTGGTCTTTCTTTGCCACAGTAATGAGTATGTCAATGTGTGGCGCTTGTGCTTGTTTCCACGACTTTTGTTAACAAAAGAAAAAACAATGAATCTCTTACTTCTTCAAACGTACACAGCTTGGTCGTGCACTAGTCATCCCAAGTGATGGCAGTTAGGTCCCTTGAAGTATTCCCTAACTACATACTGAGACAGGTATGGTGGCCACCACGGTTCGAACCATAGGCTAACTATGCTATGAAAACATTATCTATCTTCTCTTTAAACTGCCTGCCGTGTCGCTGGTTGGTTATTAAATAAAACACGACCCTATATAACCATATACCTCATACATTTGAGGACGTCGGCGGGGGGACACTGCTGTTAGAGCTGCAATCACGTAGCTAAAACTGTGATTTATGGTTGAAGTGAACAAACTCGTCACGTCTTGCGGTGTTGGGCAGAGAAGACCCTGAACCGTACCGATTCTCTACATTTGAGGAACTGAACCGGGCCATCTTGAACAGCAGATGAGGGGACTAGTCACTTCGCTACGGCGAGTTCTGAGCACATCTACTCAAAATGTACGTGTAGCAGATCTGAACTTCAATTGCGTGACATAAATAAACGTTGTTAACGACAAACTCTGTTTACATGCTCTAGGGCAAATCAATGCAACGTCTCCTAGACGTCGAAAGTTGTCTGCGGTGCCTCAGATGCTGGAGATCAGTGGTTTGGAAGATGTACAAGAGTAGAGGTTAAGGTTCCTTCGCGTACCTCTCTTTCCTCAACTCATATTACCGTCACGTGTGTTGGATGAAGAAGAAAAACACAGAATGACCTTGAATGTTTTGTGCACGTCTGATCTTAGAGCTAACTCCCGAAATATGCTGACACTTCTGACAGTTATCCAATCTAATATAGTGAAGTACCTAATATCATCAAGTTCCAACGTATGCGGTTGTATGTGTAGGTACGCGGTACGTGTGTCCATGTATGCGTTCGTGGGGTGTGTGCGTGTTCCCAATTAAAAGTGGTCAACGGTTGAGACAAGTTAAAAAGAGAAAATACTACACACGAAGATGCAGTTAATGTGGCCCAGCAATATAGGCTATTGGGATATAATAATATTTGAAGAAAAAAACGAGTAAAATCGGGCAATAATAATGCATTGCTTTTCAGAAGGCGTCAATGAAGGAAACAAAACATAGACTAATTAAAGGAGAATAAAGGATTATGTGGTAAACTAGACAAATAGTAAATGTCATCAAGACCCCAAACCGAAGAGATAACAGTTGACTGCCCTATTCCACACAGGGCAATACCGTCTAAACATCCACTAATACAGAACACAAATGACTGCATCGCCATATTGAACATATCAGGCCAGTCTTCAAATTCTAGAAATCTGTGTAATCTGCTGATCACTAGAAACTGAACGTTGATGATGAAGATGTAGAAGAACACAATACTATGGAAACGTCACGAGTGTGGTCCGAGTAACAGATCTGAAGTAACTTTATCGTCATAGTCATCATCATCATCATCATCATCATCATCATCATCATCATCATCATCATCATCATCTTCTTCTTCCTCTCCTACTGCGTTCACCAGATTATTACTGCCCTTCATTGTACGTCCTTAAAAGGACGCAACGTGAGCGTAGTTACGATGCATTGCTATTTTCCCTCAAACCACAACACCTGTACATCCGGTCGACTCACCTTCAGCAGGACACTTATTAACTCTTTCCATACGGAATGTTGTTGTATCACTTTAGCGGTAGATATTTCAGAGACAAAATTGTTCATGTCTTTAAATATCAATCTACATGTCTATATTTATCTTTATCTACATGTCTATATTTATCTTTATCTACATGTCTATATTTATCTTTATCTACATGTCTATGGTTAAACAAGGATGTATTTTATCGCCCTTGTTATTTGGAGTTGTTATGGACTTCATAATGAAGAAATGCTGCACTGGTAATAAAGGCATCGAATGGATACAAGGAGACCATTTGGAGGACCTCGACTTTACTGATGACATAGTTCTCATCAGCAGTCAGATAAAAGCAATGCAGGAAAACACAAATGAACTATCATCAATAGCCAGCAAAATTGGGCTTGAGATCAATCATGAAAAGACTAAAGTCATGAAAAGCTTAATTCAAACAGACGACAAAATATACATGGAAAACAAACCAGTGGAAGAGATCGATCACTTTATCTATCTTGGAAGTCAAATTGATCGAGAAGGGGATACAAGCAAAGAAATTAGAATCAGAATAGCTAAAGCAGCAATGTCTTTCAGAAGCCTTGAAAAGTTGTGGAAATCAAAACTCATCAGCACAAACACAAAACTTAGACTATTCAAATCAAATGTACTATCAACCCTTACGTATGCGTGTGAAAGCTGGAAAACAACAAGAGATATAGAAACAAAGTTGAACGCATTCGAAAATAAATGTCTAAGAAAAATACTTAGTATAGCGTGGAACGAATTCAAAACAAACGAGGAAATTAGAGAAATCGCCAATCAACCACTAATATCTTCAGTAATACACACAAGACGATGGTCATATGTTGGACGTGTGATGAAAAGAGATAATAACCGAATAGCAAAGCAATCCCTCATATGGGAAACAACAGGTAAGAGGAAAGAGGAAGACCCAGAGAGACACTGAGAAGAACATTGATCAGAGAGGCAAGAGCAGCAGGAATCGGCTCCTTCAATGAGATAGAGCTGCTTGCACAGAACAGAGACAAATTGCAAGATTTGATAAAATATCTTTAAAGGAATTGAAAACTGCTAGAACAAAAATTCAGATAAGAGAAGGAGTATCTTGGTCTACGCCCTATGGGCCGGCTACGGCTCGAAAGGTCAATAGATAGGTAGATAGATATTTATCTTAGACTTAACATATTTTGTATGCATTTTTTAGAAAATTAAACCAGGAATTATATTTCACCAATACCAAGATGATACAAGACATGTAAAAAGAATATGGTTTGATGACAGTTTACACTAAAATCAAATTGAGAGTGACGCACTGTGCGGCTAAACGTACATGACAGAAATCGGAATGGCGCACTGTGCGGCTAAACGTACATGACAGAAATCGGAATGGCGCACTGTGCGGCTAAACGTACATGACAGAAATCGGAATGGCGCATTGTGCGGCTAAACGTACGGGAAGAGTTAAAGTCTTCGTGAACGTTTAATGTTGTCTTTTATGTCTGAAAACTCTCATTTAAAATATTTTAAACTGACGGTGCATCAGTCAGGCTCATTGTTCCAGAGAGCTCTTAAAATCATCAGAAAAGAAAAACAAACGACATTTTTGTGTGGCACATCATGAGAAGAGGAAAGTTGGAATATTTGGTTACAACCGGCAAAATACAGGGAAAGAGAGATCGCGGACTACAAATAGAGAAGATACTAAATAGCTTGGTGTTATCGCATGG